>CATIWM010175196.1:0-30590 GCA_949671775.1 Mallotus repandus
GGAATTCGGTGTCTCCATAGAGAAGGAGCTCTATGGACACTACGAGGCCAAGGTGCTCGTAGTGCGTGTTCTCCTAGGCCCGAGGTTCTTATGTAGCTTGCGCTATGCGCTAGCATATAGGGGAATTACGAGGCATAAGTGGGATTCTGATATATGCAGGAATTGTGAGGCAAATGTGGGATCAAGTATTGTGTGGGAACGGTGAATGCATATCCAAACTATAAGACAAGCATGTGCCTTAAATATATGTGGAGATACAGGGAACAACGTTAGTGGCGAACATGCAAGGTTGGTTAGGTTCGCCAACACTCGACTATAGATTGAGAACATTCGATATTAATATCAGAGGCAGGCTTATAAGGCTTGGCTGGCCTAAACATGGGGGAGTTTAGGCGCCACATGGGTCAAATATTAGGGCTAAAATGAGGATCCGTGAAACTTTGCACTATCCGGTTGATTCTGAGAATTCTCCAAATGATGTGCTTCATCAGCAGAAATTTCCTCTATTATGATTCCACTGTTGGTACACTCACTCCGTTTCCATCGTCGCTTTCGAAGCATTTGATTAAATAAATGAGTGGAAGGTACTGTTACATTGATCGAGTTATTTTTATCCAGATCGAGGTTCCCTTCTTCTACCTATTTTGCATAGTGGCACATCCAAGAGATTATAAGATCAAAAGGATTAGTTTTCTGCTGTTTACTACATTGAGGGGAACGTAAATTTTGGGCTTGATTGATTTGAGTCATCAGGCCTAAAGTCAACCTTGGGCTCATCATATGGTTCTTGGATTACAAGAGAAATGGGTCTAGGAGTAGTTAGCAGCCCAATATTAGTCCTGGCTAGTGGAAGAGAGATAACTTTAGGGATTGCATGGCTTTCTCGACACTCTTCTGGTACCGTGTAGCTAGCAACATCGGTTAATAACATGTCATCATCATTTAATGCATCTGGTGAAGGGCCCCCTGAGTTTGCCACGTTAGTCGTCAAACATCTCGCTACTTGCTTATCATGAGTATTCTTACCGTCCATATATTGACTGCCAATAATGCACTGAACTTTAGCATCTTGAATTTCTGTAATGATTACACCCTTGCCCTTGTTAGAAAGCTGGTCATTCTCAACCGCCTTAGTATGGTCACCTTACTACATGTCCTCCTATACCGACGGCACGGTCATATACCGCCAATGGAGGGGAGGAGCTTTAAGCCAATTTCCGCATTGCATTGTGGAGGATGAAGAAAATTCTGGTTGTTCTTCCTATCGTCGTTTCGTACAAGTTCACCAAATGTGGCCAATGAGTCCACAAAAATGGCAGAAATTAGGCAATATTTCATGCTTAATAGAAACTCAATCAACTTTGCCATCATATTGCTGGAACTGAAATAAAAATTTCTAACTTTAAAATGAAAAGAAATCATATTTAGTATATATATACATGTGCATACAAACATATACATGCAATATATGGAGTATCATAGCAAAATTATCAGCCTCTTGTATAATAGTATTTAGAGAGAAGAGAATTATTGATTCATTCATGTGGTTTTTTAACATTTAAATATCCTATATATTATATTTTTATATTTTAATACTCTTCTAACTAATATCATTATTATTTTATAAAAATATATTAATATAATATTAATCAATCTAACCATTTAATTATCCGTGAGGATTCGCTAGTGGCCAAATTCCTTATAGGCATTGAGAATGTTTTGAGTTCAAGACCTTCCATCCCCCTCAATCCCCAATTTGAAATGTTAAAAAAAAAAATCTAACCAATTGATTATTTTAGAAATATTGTAAATTTATTTTAAAATTATTTCTTTTTATTTATAACTAGTCATCTATTCACATATTGCACGGACTACAAATAATATGTATTTTTAAAATAATTATAATAAATTATAAATTATAAATATTTATAATAGCATAAATTTAAAAATTATTATAATAATTTTTTTGGTTACTTTTTATTAATAAAAATAATAATTAAATAAAGGACCTAGTAATTTATTATTTATTTAAGTTAAATTTTAAAATTAAAAAAATAAAATGAATGAAAAATAAATATAATTGTTGAATATAATTCATCATAGGTGGTTACGTATAATCATTAGATATGTAGTTGATAAAAAGAAAAATAATAATAAATAATAATGATTGAAAAATGATACAATTGAAAATTTTAATTGTATTATATTGACAAGATTTTAAAATTAAGTGGGAGTAATGAGCATGTCATTATAATATGATTGATTGTACTTTAAATTTTGAATTTTGGATTCAAGATAATGTAACTAGTATAAAATGTTGATGCAATTCGTGTAGAACTGGATGCAAATCCATTTATAAGGTCTCTAATTTATATAGGTGTAATTAGATTGTTCAAGATTAAAAAAAAAAAGAGAAAATTGTAAAGAAAAAAAACAGTTTATTATGAATTATTACATTTGTATTGGGACATATATATATGGACTTGATTTTTCTTTTTTTTCAAGCCCATTTATTTTAAATTTGCATTTCAATTTTTCTAATATTTTATTTCTTTTCTATCAAAATCATTTTTTATATGTGTAATTAGCTTAATTTCATGATACTAATTTAAGAATTAGGTCAATTAAAATGTAGATAGTAATTGTTTAGCTTTTAAATAAGTTAATTGAATTTTCTTTTTCATTTTTAATTAGTCTTAATCTCGCTTTTATTTTTTAGCTCATTACTTAATTAGATTCAATTTAAATATAGAATTAAATTTGATTCCATTTTTCCTGTATTGTACTTATTTTAGTATTTTAATTAATTTTCTTATTGTTATTATTTTGTGAGCTAACTTCATTGTTTTTTAGGTTTTTGGGCTAATTTAATTCTTTTTTTAGGGTTCAATTTAGTTAGATTAATTTTTATTTTTATTTTATTTGTGCTCCATTTCTTTATATGCACATTTATTTTATTTTTTATTTTAGAATGGATAAATAAATGTGATGTGATGGATGTTATTTAATTTGCTGAAAATTTTAATTTTCAGAAAAATGTTTTCTTAAAATGCTGCAAGTATTTTTTTTTTTTAAGAATTGCATTATTGTATGTAAATAAGGAAATAATCAAATAATTAAAAGTAATAAAATATAAAATAAATGGACCTCAATATTAGGTGGATATATCAAAATTTTTTATCTAATTTTCGAAATCAGTCTTTAAGGATGACTGTTAGGCCCTCTATAAAATCTAGTTGTTGTAAAAATGTGTCATATTTCACCTATGTGACGACTCCATCTCTGACCTAAGCCTCTATGGTCTATGATTATATTTTCCAAGTGGACCAACATAGTGTTGTGATCGCTGAACACTTGGATGCAAATTAAACACTGCAGCCTATATGGTGATTCCACTAGGAGTATAGTTACTGATTTCAGTGTTTGTATTTTATTATTTTTAATTATTTTGTTATTTCCTTTGCATTTTCACATTATTTGACACATAGTATGCACTTAGTCATGAATTAATTAATGATAGTCATTGTATTACTGCATGTGTTCCATTAAACCTGGTGGTGGTGTATATGACTATTGTCACTTACATACATATTAGTTCTTTATCGCTTAGACCTTTAAGTGGGGATACACTTGAGTAAATACAAGGTTGCAAGAACCTAAACCTTTTACTAAATACTCATTCTATGTAGTCAACTTAGAACCTTCCCCTAAGTTTTACCAAAATGCACGTCTTTGATGCCATCTAATAATCTTATTCATAAAGCTCGAATACACCAATAATGGACCCTTTTAAGTTGGGCCTTATTCCCACCTATTATGCCCTATTAGGTTAGACTTTGGTTCTATTTATAAGGTTTGCTATTTGTTTGCTACCATCTTATTGAGAGATAATTTATATGTCGGTTTTTGTTATCTCCTATTAACAATCAAAACCCAAATCAAAAATTTCAGAATAAGGTTTTGCTATGCAAGTTGTTTGTGTTTTCCTTGTTTGTAAATAAATAAATAAACATTAACAAAATAAAATTAAAAATGGCCTATCTATCATGCATATACATCATATATACGCTAACACTTTGTTTTGCAAACATTGATCTATTGATCCAGAAGGATCTATTATTAACTATAATTAATTGGTTATATTATGGGTTGGTTAGTTATAATCAATTAATAGTTAAATCTATAAAAAATAATAACCATTGATTGTGAATGGTTAAAACTCATTTACTAATTTTAATTATCTATTCTAGAAAAATGATGATGTGTATAAATCGTATTTGCTTGAATAAATTAATCAACTAATTAAAAGCATTTTCATAACTTCAAACTTCTTTTCTTTACATTTTTTTCTTCTCTCTTATTAAGTAGTTCACTTTCAAGGAAAAGTAACGACACTTATTTCTACTAAAAGTTCTATCTCCTAGAAGTTTTGGATCAAGTGGTATTAGAGCACCAGATCCGAAAGGGATAAAGGTGGTTTATGGTCCTAACTCGCGGCCGACACAAAACTTCTAAAGAAGAACTTGTAGGTCCTTTTCTCATACATCAGAAGCCAAGGTCAAAGAAAGGAGAAATAAATAAAACTAGTGATAATGATGTCATATCGAAGAACAGGTGCAACTATTATCAACAACTATTTCTAAACTAGTGTAAAATTTAAAAACCTCAAAATATTCACATGCATCCCCATCAAAGAGAAAGGTCGTCGATGATAGCAAGGATAAGGAAGACACCATCCAAGAAGACAACACCGAGGAAGAAGGAAATTAAAGAAATACAAGTGCCTTAAAAATTAATTTTAAGGTTAAAATTCCTACTTACAATAGTGTTACAGATGCTGAAAAATTAGATAATTAGATAGACACATTAAAAACTTATTTCAATATACATAAGTATTCTAATACTGAAAAGATCCAATTTGCAAGCCTGAAACTCTCAAGTCACGCTATTATATGGTAGAAGTCATGCCAAAAATGGTACAACATTTCAGAGTTGACTTGGAGTAAATTCAAGAAATTGTTAAGAAATAATTTTATCCTGTTGGCTACGAAGAAGAAAGGTGGTAAATGGTAGCATTTCAATCAAAAGTTGGGTCAATCAGTGCAAGACTATACCTCTGAATTCCATAACCAAGCATTGGTATTGGATATAGACATTGAAGAATACAATGTCTTTATGAAATATATCGGAGGACTTATTGACTATATACGGAAAGAACTAAAATTGTTCACCGTGGAATCAATTTAAGAAGTTACAGTCAAAGCCATTGCCATTGAGGCCAAATACAAAAGACATGACCAAAAGGACAATAAACATACAACTGTAAGTAGATCTGATTGGAAGAATAAAGGAAAATTGATCAAGGATGGCTTAACATAAAAAAATTATTATAATCACTGTAATTCCAGTAGACATGTCAAGAGCAAGTGCTATATACTAGGTGAGCAAGTGCTAGATACTTCATTCTGAGTTGAGACCTAAAAATCAAAGGAACAACCAGGGAAGGAACGATAGGAAGGCCACGTTGATAGTGCAATAAGCAGAAGACCTTTCAGAGTTGAAGTAATCTGACACTACACTTGCCTTAATGACTTCACCAATAGACGTTGCAGATGCTTACAACTGTGAATAATTGTTCCATTTGAACATTCAAGTGAAACAAAGTGTTGGCTTGGTTTGGCTACTCCTTTCTATTGAAAAGGAAAGTATTATACAAGCCATTATTGATCTTGGAAGTTAAAATAATCTAATTTCAGAGGCTCTAGTAAAGTAGGTAGGGTTAGAAACAATGCCTCACCCTAAGCCTTACCCACTAAGTTAGATTCAGAAGGACATTGACATACAGATTACAAAGCAATGTACCTTCAAATTTGCAATCACTAATCATTACATCGATGAAGTGACATGTGATGTGGTTCCATTGGACGTATTCCAAGTTATATTGGGTAGTCCATATTTATAGGATTGTGATGCAATTCATTACAGGAGGCTTCGCAAGTACCGTTTGGTGAAGGATGGAAAGGAGTTCCACATCAACACTTGTAAGCCCAAAACTACAGAAAATTTGCTAACAGTTAATCAGACTAAGCAATTGGTTAACTCTTATGGACGATTCATCTTATTAATGATTAGACCACTAAATCAATGTGCTGATGTTGTCACTTTTTCGACAGTGACTCTAACACCTTCACAATGTTCCGATATTGGAAAATTACAGAAGGATTTTAAGGATCTTTTTCAAGATGTGCAAGGGTTACACCGCGAAGAGCTGTAGAACATGAAATTCAATTGGATTGACCTCTACCAAACTTAGGTTTATATCACACCTCTCTGACAGAAAGTGAAAAAATCAAGAAGTAAATATAAATACTTCTTAAATAAGGAGTTATCAAGCCTAACTGCTCACCATGTGGTTCACCAGTGCTACTTGTGCCCAAGAAAGACGGAGGATGGTGCATGTGTGTGGATTATAAAGCACTTAATAAAATCACTATCAAGAATCGGTATCCGCTACCGAGGATTAATTACCTCTTAGTTCAACTGCATAGTGCTCACTTCTTCACCAAACTTGATTTGAAATCAAGCTATCATCAGGTATGCCTCCATGAAGAAGATACTTGGAAAACTACTTGTAAGATGAAATATGGATTGTTTGAGTGGTTGTTTATACCATTCGGACTATGTAACGCTCCAGCTACCTTTATGCGGTTAATGAATAAAGTATTTTGCTTTCATTGATGACTTTGTCATTATCTATCTATATGACATACTAATCTGCAACATCACATAGGAGGACCATCTCCATCATATTGCTCAGGTTATGGAGTTTTACAAGCTAGTCAACTACGGTTGAACGTGAAGAAATGTGAATTTGGGAAGCAAGAGCTTGTCTACCTAGGGTTCATTGTTAGTGCAGGAAAGCTCAAAGCGGATCCAAAGAAAGTACAAGTAATCAATCAATGGCCCACACCTTATTCAGTGACTAAAGTTTGAAGCTTTATAGGTGCATGCCAATATTTGAGAAAGTTTATTAGACATTTTTCTCTAATTGCAGCACCATTACATTCTCTCATGAAGGCCAATTAAAAAGTTTAAATGGTCAAAGAAACATGAAAAATCCTTCGAGTTATTGAAACAAAAGATTACTGAGGCCCTAGTGTTAGCATTGCCAAATCTATAGAAAGCATTTGAAGTAGAAGCATATGTCTAACTATACAATGGGAGCCGTACTACTTCAAGATGGCAAATCAGTTGCATACCATGCTGAGATATTCAGTGGACCAGTACTGAACTATCCAACTTATGACAAGGAGCTATATGCCTTGCATCAAGCAGTGAAGCATTGGAGAGCTTACTTGTTAGGGAAGAAAGTTGTGGTACACTCTGATCATAAGCCGCTTCAGTATCTAACTACACAGTCGAAGTTACAACAAGCTTAACATATAAAATGGATGTCTTACCTACAACAATTCAATATTGTCATTAAGTACAAGAAGGGAATGACTAATAAGTTGGCGGATATGTTATCTCAGCCCCCTACACTAGTAAGTTCTGCATTATTGGTGGCTATGCAAATCCAACCTATAGTTCTTTCTAAGTACACGAAAGGGTATGACATAGACACCGATTTTAGTTCAGCTCATGCTAAGCTGCAACGAGAGAAGACCAGTGAGTTTTAATTGAAGGATAGACTAATGTACAAAGGAGCACAATTATGCCTACCAAAAGATGGTGATAGATTGCAATGGATTCGTGAAGCTCATACTTCTAAAGTTGCAAGACATTTTGGAGTAAGAGAAAACTTTACTAAATCTTCGTCGATATGTCTTTTGGCCAAAGATGCACCTAGATGTCTCTCGGTACAGAGAGGTTGTATTCTATGTAACACCTTGAAGCCTTCTAATAGGAAGTTAGGACTATATCTTCCACTGCCAGTACCTAGTCGACCTTGGGAGAGCATTTCAATGGACTTTCTTGGAAGATTGCCTAAAACCAAGTGTAAAAATGATTACTTATTTGTAGTTGTGTATCATTTCAGTAAGATGGTGATACTCATTCCATGTAAGAAGACTGTCACAGGAAAAGAGGCAGCTAAATTATTTTTTTATAATGTTTGGAAACATTTTGTCCTCCCAATATTGATTATATCAGACAGAGATAGTCGATTCTTAGGCTATTTTTAGAGGTCCTTATGGGGAATGATGGATACCAGGTTAAAGCACAAAACTGTTTTTCATCCACATACAGATGGACAAACTGAGGTTGTTAATCGGACTATGGTACATTTATTAAAGGGTTACAATTCCAAGCATCCAAAAATATGGGATGAAAGTCTCCCCTACTTACAGTTTACTTTTAATTGAGCAATTCATGGCTCTACATTGAAATCTTCTTTCGAGGTTTGTTTGTGTTACTTACTTCAAAGCCCTTTTGACATGGCATTAACTATATATGACAAACTGTTAAGTGGAAAGGAAGAAGAAGAAGATGTTCGAGCACAAAAATTTCTTGAAACGAGTTAGAAAGATTCACTCAAAAGTGGAAGCACAACTACAATGTTTGTAGCAATAGTATAAACATCACCATGAAAAACATCATAGACCATGTAATTTTAAAGAATGTGACCTAGTATGGCTACACCTTGGTAAAGAACGGTTACAATAAGAAGGAAAGAAATTAAAGCCTATCAAATATGGACCGTTCACAATCATCAAGAAAATTGGTGATGATGCCTTCCAGCTCAAACTACCACCATACATGCATATGTACTCGGCCATTAACGCTGAGAACTTGAAGCTTTTTGAACCATCTCTATTGGATGATGATCCTGATAAGGACACCCATCTTCCCTCAGTCAATGATTTAAAGATGGAGCGAGAAGATTCTTTAGAGGATGACTGTATATTAGAGCAAAAAGGTCATGAAACCCAGTATGGAAAGCATGAGTATTTCTGCATAGGTAGAAAAAGTCAACTTCCTAGTAAATCTAAGTGGTACATACGGAATAAGGCAACTATAGAGTTTCCTCATCTTAACATAACTTGAGCAAGAGCTCAAGGTTTCTAAATGGGGGAGCCGTGATCTAGAAGGATCTATTATTAACTATAATTAATTGGTTTTATTATGGGTTAGTTAGTTATAATCAATTAATACTTAAATCTATAGAAAAAATAATAATCATTGATTGTGAATGGTTAAAACTCATTTACTAATTTTAATTATCTATTCTAGGAAAATGATGATGCATATAAATTAATCAATTAATTGAAAGCATTTTCATAGCTTCAAACTTTTTTTCTCTACATTTTTTTTTCTTCTCTCTTATTAAGCAATTCACTTTCTAAGGAAAGTAGCGACACTTATTTCTACTAAAAGTTCTATCTCCTAAAAGTTTTGGATCATTTATCATTGTCTTCTATTTGGACACGACCCCAATAAGGCAGTTTAGTCAGAGCCACTGCACAACGAATAGCGACAATGTCTGAATTTAATCGAGAAGCATTTAAACAGAAACTTACGTAAGATCTGCTCACTGAAACTAGGAACATGATGAAGGAAATGATGGATAGGATGCTTCGAATGATTGAACAGAGACGAGCAATTGAATAAGACCTTAATACTAATGCCAAATTGAAAAACATGAATGGTTAGTTTTGTATAGACATAATACATTCGTGGCCCTCTATATTTTTTTGTCAGTTTCACATCTCAACTTACAGTTTTACCATTTCAACACTTGGACTTGCTTAAAATGCAATTTTAAAACTCCTATTAGCATATGTTGCGTGAAATAGCTAGCTAATCAACAAGTGTCACATCTTAAGGGTTTGACTGACTAAAAACTGTAAGTATATGCGTCTTACTAATAAAAAATGACAAGTATAGAAATAACAAATGTATTATATCATTAAATTATTACATTTTAGATGAATTTAAGTGTTGAAATGATAAAATTGTAAGTTGATATGTCAAACTGATAAATTATGCCAATTATAAGAACTACGGATATATTATGCCTACATATAAAAGAAAATTTTCAACACATATTTACAACTTATTTAACCAACTAATTAGAATTTTTTTTATATATTTAATCAGATCAAGTAATCATAAATTTGATAGTTTTAGAAATTGAATTAAAACTTTAATTAATTTTTAATTTTAATCCACAAATCAATTTCTAATTTTATTTGCTCACCCTAGCCTACGGGTTTGGTTTTGCTAGGAGCAATAAATTGCAAAAATGAAGAGGACATGACCCACCATCCAAGACAATAGAATTGAAAGTGGACATAGCTAGCTCCATCCTACTAACATCCAACTAACAAACTAATAAAATGGCTGTTAAAAAAAAACCTTGAAGAGGTTTGACTCTTAAAAGACAACTTCAATATTCCTCCACATTATCCAATGTTTTAAAGCACTAATTACTAAAAATTTGCACAAAACAATGTGCTTAATTTTTCATTTGCATTATATTAACAATATGTATTTTGGAAATAATAATAATACATTTTTATTCCCTTTAATTTTAAAACTATTGTGTGTGTGTGTTTTTTTTCTCTTCTAATAGCAATTGGGTAGTTGGTTAAGTGTCCATTTCTTTTAATTATTTCTACTAAAGTGTTTAAGTGTCTATTTTAAAATATATTTTAATTGAATTATTATTAGTGTTTTAATTGAGTTTAAGTGAATTAGTAATATATGTTAGCTTATATTAACTCTATTTTTCAATTCCATAGTTTTCTTGAACTCAATTTATTAAAAAAAATTAAGTTTTTTAATCACAATGTAAGTTTATTTTAACAACAAAAATTGATACATATTAATATGTGTATTTCTTCGATCACATAAAATGTATAATTTTATTTTTACAATAAGATACAATCGATATAAAATAAAATAATTTATAGCAAAACTCAATTTCTGATAAAATATAAATTCATAAATTCGTATTCAAACCACGAAATTTGATTTCTTTTATTTCTAAAATAAGTATTATAATTTCAAAATAATTTTAATATTAAAATGTAGATAATAATTATTGTTTTTCAAAATAATAAAAATGCATGTTAAAAAAAATGATATTTGGATATTAATTTCCATTAGTTACTTGAATATTTTGCAGATGATCACTTTTTAATTAATTAATTCTCTGAAAATACTGAAAAGTTAGAAGTGTATTGGTATAAATGAATTTTATAAATTTTTGTGGAATTTATTTACAATTTTAAATGATGTGTATTTGATTTAAGTGAACATCTTATATAATTTATTTGCAAATTTAAAATGTTTAATTTGTTGAAATGATTATAATTATATCAAATTTTAATAAAATAATTGAAATTTTCATATAAAAATTTCACAACTTTTAAATCTACATTTCTAAAATATTTAAAATACACCTTATTATTTTTGTTTTCAGGGATAAATTTATTAAAAGGGTATTTGTTTGACCAAAATTAAAAATTAACTTGAATTTTAAACTTATACCAAATATAATATAATAAAATATGAAATTTATTTGAAATGAATTTCATAAATCGTTTATTTGAATCAAATATATTTTATTTAAAAAATTCATTTGAAAATAAATTTGACATTATATTTGGTTCAATTCTACCAAAAAAATTATTTTATTTTTAAACGAATTTCAATTTATTTCATCATTTTCAAATAAATTTTTATTAATAAAATGTATTTATTTCAAATAAATAGTCAAGTTAATTTTTAATTAGTAAAAAATTACTCTATTAAATAGAATATATCTTTTAAAATAGAAATAATAAGGAATATTTTAATAATTTTAAAAATATAAACTGAAAAGCTATAAATTTATTTTAAAATTTTAATCATTTTATTAAAATTAGATTTAATTATAATTATTTTAAATTTAAAAATTTAAAATTATAGATGACGTATACAATATAATTCATTTAAACTCAACAAATATTAGTTTTTAATAATTAAATTAATTAAATTACATAAAAAAATATCAACATCTCTTATCATTTAAATTATTCATATAAAATAATACACATTATATAAAATCACAAATAAATTTAATAAAATTTTAAAAAATTCATTTATACCGATTACATTAAAATGAATGTTTAGGTGTTTTAGGTGTAATTTAAAAAAACATTATGTAATTCTCTGAATCCGTGTTGTCGTTTTGATTCATTCAGCCTGGCAACGCTAACAGCAACAAATCCGAAGGTCAGCAACAGAAAATTCTCATTTCTCCAGGGCAAAAAAATAACTATAACCACTTTTTTTTTTCTTTTTTTTTTTCTGTTTGGCTGACGAGAAAAAAAATGCCTGGAAAATTGTGATTCTGTTTTCCAGTGCGTGGGACCAAACACTATCTTCAACGAAATTAATTTATGAGCACGAGATCGCTGAACTCGATACATTTATAGCCACTATTTCTTGTTCCTCAATTTTTTTAAATAATAATAATAATCAGTGTTGGTTTTGTTCTTTTTAAGTCTCTGTTTGGTTTCATAATACTTTCAGCTGTTTTTGTTAGGGTTTTTAGCTGTTTATGGCTTTTTGCTTCAATTTTGGTAATTTGATCTGTTTATGGTTTTCGGCTTCAATTTTGGTAATTTGATCTGTGATTGTTGAATATTTTAACCTAATTGATTTGCTATTTAGTAATTTTTTAGTTGGCTGATTTCATTTGTTTGTTGTTGTGTATGCTTTTGACAGTGAATGGATTCTCCTATCAAGTTCCTTGTGATTTTGATGTTGCTTCTTGGATTGGGTATGTTAATGTAATGTGTAATTAGCTTTTTTTTTTTTTTTCCACTTTTAATCACAGATCGTTAGGGAAATTTTGGTTGATTGATTGGTGCTTTGTTTTTGTATCAGCAAGTGCATCTTCTACCAAATATGATTTTAGCCAATGTGAAAAGATTGTCAAGAAGTGGGCAATTGCTTCTCTTGCACATGAAGCTAAAGAGGACAAACATACGCTTCGAGATTTGTTGTTTTTCCTTCATGTTCCACGGACAGGAGGGCGAACATACTTTCACTGGTAATTCCTTGTAGGAACAGTGGATTATGATCACTTGAATATATAGTTAGCTTTTTTACTATAATGGTATTCACTTATGCTTTTTGATATATGTTGTTCTTGCAGTTTATTGAGAAAATTGTACGCTAACTCTCAGGAATGTCCTCGTTCATATGATAAGCTGCATTTCGATCCTAGGTAATCATTTGTCCATTTACTTGGCTTTATTGTTATCGAATACTTAATTATACTTTATCTGAATCAACATTGTTTTCCAATTCCTTAGATATCACTTCTTTTGTTCTACAAAAAAAAAAAAAAAAAAAAAAAAAAAAATCATGTTTGCATGTAGGATATTGATGTTAAATTAGGTTAAATGTCGGGTATTTGTTTAGGGAATCTCTATTCAAGTGTCACAACTGGATTTGCATCTGATTTAGTCATTTTCTTACTCTAAATTTAAAGGCTAGAGGGGTAGAGGGAACAGTAGTTTAATTTTGTAGTTCATTGGAGAAAAGGATGGGCAAATGCTTTCTGTTGCTTTCTATGATTTTGCATATTACGATATCACTGCTGCTTCTGCATGGATTATTTACTTTAATATAGATTTGCAATTTGTGCAGCAAACAGAAATGCGGATTGTTGGTTACTCATGATGATTATAGCATGATGTCCAAGCTTCCCAAGGAGAAAACTTCGGTGGTGACCATACTTAGAAATCCAATTGATCGTGTGTTTAGTACTTATGAATTTTCAGTTGAAGTGGCGGCTAGGTTTTTGGTGCATCCTAACTTAACTTCTGCCACACAAATTACTAACCGGGTGCGTCCCAAGAATGGAGTTAGCACACTTGATATATGGCCGTGGAAGTATTTGGTTCCATGGATGAGGGAAGACCTATTTGCTAGGGTATGTCTATCTTGCTATATGCTGCTGGATATCATCCCCCCCTCCCTTCATTTTTTTTTGTAGACTTGCATGCTAAATGATCTTTTTTTCAGTCTGTTAACCATATTCTCTCGCCACAAATGCTTAATTTTGAAAGCCATTTGCACTTATTGGTTTCTTTTGAGAATAACAGAGACAGAGATAGAACCTGATGATGTTTTAATTATTTTTGGTCATTTTGAAGGAGGTACTCTGTACTTTTTTTTTGTTTTTTTAATGGCTTGCATCATCTCCCATTCTATATTTCCATAAATCTACATTTGCTCATTCTGCATTTTGATATAGAGGACAAAAAGTAACTAGCCTAATATTAGTTGACAGTACAATTATGGAGTGAGTGACAATACTTCAGTTCAATTATGGAGTGAGTGACTGGAATTTGGTTCCTTATGTTCTGCTTCATATATTATACATTTCAACTCTTGTGGGCAGAGGGCTGCTAGGAAACTTAAGGGCATAGATCATGTGAAGAGCAAAGATCCATATAATATGAAGGAAATCGTGATGCCATTACATGAATATATCAACTACCCTATTGCTCGTGATCTTGTTCACAATGGAGCAACATTTCAGGTATTTGTCTTCTTGAATCACACTGCATGTTGCACGTATCTTTTCTCTTGTGTCTACATTCAGTACCCTCGATTATTTTTTTTAATAGTTTGGTTTAATAGGTTGCTGGATTGACTAACAATTCTTATTATGCGGAATCACATGAAGTACGCCATTGTGTACTGAAGTATGCAATTCTTGGTGAACATGTTCTGCAAGTTGCAAAGGTAAACAGTATAGGTTTTTCCATGTTTTAGCAATACACTGCCAAAATAGTGTTTCTCTGATTTTTTTCCCCCTCATGGTGTTTTCATGTTAGATACTTGTAAATCTTGCAGAAGAGATTGGATGATATGTTATATGTTGGTCTCACTGAGAACCACAGAGAATCTGCAACTATGTTAGCAAATATAGTTGGTGCACAGGTGATTTCCCAAGGATTAACACTGAACTCTATCATGGATAGTTCATCTGACAGTAAAGCCGGTTAGTGTGGCAGGGATCCTGATTCTCTTTGTTAATATATGCTTTAGTTACTTATCTCATTCCCAGTCAAATTCATTATTCACTTATGGTACAGAGCAGAACTCCTCAGTTTCAGATTCTGAGCTTGGTGATGATCATCAGGTAACTGAACTGAATCTTTTGCTTTTGGTGTGAGACATGGTAACTTGACACTAACTATCTTACTGCTTTCTGAACCAGAGTACCACCTCAGACCAAAATCCAGGTGAAATGTCTTCAACAGAAAATCAAGATGAGGAGAAAGGAAATGTAAGGCACTTTGTATATGGACATAATGGATGGTTAGTTCTCTTAAAATAAGAAACTGTTTGACTTTCATCCTCTTATACCCTGTGGTAGATGACTGTAAAGAAACTTATGGATGCCTATCAAAACTGCACTTCTAAATTACGGAAGACCCAGGCAAGCCGTCGTATCGCTTCTTTGAAGAGAATAGCTCCAGCAAACTTTTCTAAGGAGGTATACTTCAGTAGTAAATAATTTTGATCACCCTTGTTTCAAATATCTGGCTAATTTGATCCATATTAAGCATCTATAGACCTTGAAATTGGTATCATATGCTTTTTCATCGATTTCTTAATTAAGAAATTCTATTCATTATTATGCTCTATTTGGTGCAGTGGCACCTTTTGGACATTGTGAAATATTCTTGCCATTTATTAGCATATGTTGATATGCTTCTATGTTTCTCATGTCAAATTAAAAATGCTATTTGCTTCTCTTTTTACCGTTCTTTTCTTTTTTCATCTTTTTCATTAGCGCTATTTGGCTTTCCTACCAAGCTTTCTATTTTATTGTTGTTTACTTGGGTTTGTAAGCCCCTGATCCTGAACTTGTTTATTGTCTGTGCTGCTTATTTTATTTGTATGATTCTGTAGAATGTTTTTATTATTATCTTCCACATTAAAACTGTACTTTTCTAGGTACACTACAAATTCTTCTTCTATAGGATTCGTAATTTTATTTTTTTTTATACTTTTCTAGCTTCAAATATCTTGGTTTGATTTAAAATGTAATGAAGTCATGTTCACTGAATTGATGATTATGTTTTGGGGATTAAAAACCTCCTCTAGCATTAGTTGAATGCTGAAAGACTTCCAAACTTACCTTTTGTTGTTGGATGTATCAGTTTATATATGGTGCCATTCTCTCCTCTTAGACACTCCTAACTTTCAACTTGTGAAATTTTACAGGATCGGCATCATGTTCCTGAGATGGTTCTGGAGCAGATAAGATCACTTAACAACCTGGACTTGGAACTTTATAAATATGCTGAAGGCATCTTTGCAAAGCAACACAAACATACAATGCAAAAGTTGACAAGCATGGTAAGTAGATATCTGCCAAGCACACAATTTCCTTCTAGATGGTTATACCAGCATTCATGCCTATCTACCAGTGCTGTGACAATTGTATGAGAAGATACTATGACAATTTTGCAGTCTTGCATTGCTTATTAATATCGGAAGTTTGTAGTTTTCTTTCTTGAATACATGATGGATCCTTCTGTGGTTGTCCTGAATTCTGATAAAATCCTATTGTCGAGAGAGGCATGATAATTATCAAATCTCAGTTACTGTATTGCAACTTCAGAGGAACCACAAAGCTATGTCCAAGAAACGGCAGACTCACACGTAACAGTTCTCAGATGTATTTTGCATGAAAATTTATGAACATTGAATCAACTTTGTGTTCTTGATGAGATTTTGGTTATGTCCATATGTATGGAAAGTTCCACTTGCCTATCATTTGTAGTTGTGTTTAAAATCTTGCAAGGTGAAAAATTGAGGGAGGGACCAGTGATTTACCTATTTTTTCCCACCACATTGATTGCTTTAAGCAAGTGGCATTTTTATTCCTGATGTAATCTAATATGCTAACTGCAGGAAGGATTGGAGAGCATATTCAATAGTTCAAGCATCTTTGCATTGTGGAAGACAATTTTTTTGGCCGTATCTATTCTTCTACTCATAGTACTTATTCTATTTGTAAATGCAAGAAGAAGAATATCAAAAGTTAAGATATAAATCGTTGTCAAAAAGGAGGCAAAAAGAAATTGAAAATTACTTGTTTACATCACATGCAGAGAAAAGTTATATAGTGGATAGAAAAGTAGGGATCAGATTGATGCAGTCTTTGGATGCATGCTTATATGCTGGAGTTGCTTAGGGCATTGTCATGGACCAGTTCATTTTTTTGGCTAGGGATCTCATTCCTCATAAAGTTAAGGTCGCATGATCGCTTTCTGTAATATCTAATGTTAATCATCTTTCGTATTTTATATGATGTTCAAGCTTGGTTTGGCATACACTTGGTAGTTTAAAATCCTTGGTTTTATAGTGTCGTCTTGGCAAGTGAATTCAGTTGCAGATCCAAATCTTGAACAGTAAATATTTTTATGTGAAATCATTAGAGCACCTGTGTGGCTGTTGAGAACTCTTCTTCAGTCACGGCAAGCGGGGATGGCAACATAGCAACAATCCTTCAATGACAACCGCAACACACGCAAGCATTATGTAATTGGCTTAGCCTAACATCAACAAATTGTATAGAAAATGAACATGAAAATGAAACATTCAGAAGTGAAGGATTTGTACCTAACTTTGACACTACAGTTTATATTATCTTTTTTGTTTTTCTTTGTCAATTTTTATTTTCCTTCACAATAATCTGTTAAAAAGAAAATGACCCTACCGACAAAATGTAGAGAAATCTGTCTGATTGAGCATGGATGGTGACATGCATATTGGAGTAACATAGTCAAAATTATCAGCCTCATATTGTATAGTTTGTAATGATATATATTTTCTTATTGTTCAAAAAATAATAATGAACCTAAAAAGATGTGGAGTGGAGTATTTTGGTGTCATATTGTTGAACATGGAGCATTCCTCTAATTTGTCACAATAAATTTAGGCTACATGTATGAATCTAGCTGCGTATACTATACATATACTCTTTAATAAACCTAAGCAAAAACCATAGAGTAGAATATTCTGATGGGTATTATGAGCAAAACATTCCTCTAATTTCTGACCAAACTTCAGGCTTTGTATATCAATTTTAGCTTGATTGCTGAGTATATACTATACTGTATGGCAAGTGCTTGATCATCACTTTAATTAAATATTATATAAAATCAATTTTATGATTCAATCCAATGAAATATATATATATATATAGTAGTAAAAGATGGAAATATTATATAATGTATAATACAAGTTGTCTCCTACTAAAAATTAGAAATTAGATTTGATAGAGTAAAATAAAAGGAATTTAGATCTACTTGGTGGAAAAATAAAAATACTAGATCTAATCTTACCGAAATTAGTGTGTATAAAAATTGATTAGGAACTATGGTTTCCATGTGAAGGCACATGATACATCCGGTTGGATGTACTTCCTTTTCAGCTAAAAAAAAATACTCACCAAATAAAAAAATTTAAAAAATCAATAACAATTGGATAAACCGACACAAAATTATTTTCACTTCAGAAATATTTTAAATTTAAATTATAATATATAATAATATTAAATTAATAATTAAAAGACACTATTATTTTTGTGATTTTTCTTGAATCGAAATAAACTAATAAAAATTTAGTCAATTTTAAATATAAGTAATAATGCCATAATGCCAATAATAAGTTCTTGGACCCTGGGATTGATTGGTGGGTCCAATTTTCAACATCAATAAAAAAAGGGAAAAAAAAACTGATGACAGCACTGTGTGTGCTAATAATCGTCGGTGCTCTCTCTCAAAAATCTTGACATGCTTTTAGCCCATACATTGTTATTTTCATTCATCTGTTCTCTCCCCACCCACCGCCACTCGATTTTGATCATTTTGTATCCCTTATGTCTCCCCTCCAATCTCAAATTATTATCTTCAAATATCGTGTCACATGTTTTAGTAATCCAAACAGTTGACCAAGATGTAATTCTCAAAATTATATAAATAAATCAATTAATTATTAATAAAAATTAAAAAAATTTATACATTAAACAAATAATAAAACTATATTTATTTGTAAAAAATATTTTTCTTTATTTTTTAATATTTGAATTACTTGAAAAAAATAAGTAAAAGAAATATACTGTATCAGTAAAAAAAATTACTTCAAAATAAGAAAAAATAATTTCTCACTTTAAAAATAGAAAAAGATTTTATAATACCTTTTCCAATATTTTCTCTCCTTATTTATTCTCTTCTCTTTTATTTTTCAATACATTTTCTCTTCATTTATTGTCGTAACCAAATATAGAAAAATATTTTCAAATTTTTACAAATAAATAAAGTCTAAGAATGTAAAAATTATTAATATAACCTAGACAATTTTTTAAAAAATTCAGATCATATTAAATGAACTCTATAAAAAAATAAAACTTATTCAAAATCTGATTCTTTAAATATTAAATAAAAAATTTAAATTTGAGTACTCGTATACCTCGAAGAGATGCCTCGCAGGCATTTTCTTAACACTTAAATTAATAAATTTTGATTTTTTTAAATTATTTTAATAATCATAACATTTTAATAAGTAATTTTAATAGGTTAAAAAGTGAATTCACCTATTATACAATTTGAATTGGATAATTAGTAAGTACATATAATTTCGTAAATGGGTTCTATTTCCAAAAATTTTTATTTTTTTTTAACTAATAAATAAGGAAAAATATAAGATAATAATTTTATTTTAATTTTGACCAAAAAGGTAAGCAAGATCGACGGTTGATCTCCGTATCTCAATTGGCTGAACTTGACCTTACCTTATCAGTTCTCCTCTCATCTCTTAAAACCTAAAAATCCCAATCTCTTACAACAGAGATTCAAAAAAAAAAAAAAAACAAAGAATCTCACATTTCACTGTTATCTCTTTCCTTGCTCTCTGCCACTGCAAAAATCCGAACAATGTACTGAAAACGGCGACGTTTACGGTTCATTTTTCATGCTCACTTGTCTCTAGGGTTTTGGATGCTGTTCTTAACTGGCATTTTAATGGCATGATTTTTGTCTCCTTTAACGCTTCTTCTCTAAGGTTTGGTTTGGTTTTTAATCCTTCATTTTTGTTTGTTTCTCGAGAAAATGAGGGAAAATTTTAGTTAGAAAAAGTGTTATTAGTCTGTTTAATAGCATTTCTGCTGTTAAAATTTTGAGAAAATAATTTTTAGGTTGTGCTTAGTGTAATAATTGAAATTGAAATTGGTATGTTCTTATTTTTTATTTTTATTTTCTTTCTCTTTCCACCATGCATTTTCTCGTGAACCAAACAAACCTTTTATTTATTTTTATTATTATCATTAATTTAGCTTATTTTCTGCTAGTTGTTTAAATTGAAATTATAACAGTAAAGAAAACGACTCCGTGTCCGAGTTGAAAACGATATATTCATTAATTTTATTCAAAAAATAATTGATTTATATTAACGAGATTGACCAATAATATAGTTTTCCTTAATACAATGTCTATACATATACTATTGGTTTATTAAGGTTGTTTATGCTGGAAAAAAACAAGAATTTTTATCCTATGTTTGATGTTATGTTAGAGGAGTGTCGTATTGTTGTGTTTAAATTGATAACTCATAGCTCTTATCATTTGAGGATTTTATGTAGCAATGTGATTGCTATGTTCACACACTAAATTCACTTACTTTTAGTTTTTGTACATGTATGCCTTAAGGGGATTGGTTTTTTTTTGTTTACCATTCAATGTACTGTAACGTTTTTGTAGCCGAGAGTGTGATACTTAACGTACCCACATAAGAAACGTACTTTTGTTATTGGATACATGTTGGGCATCCAGGAAAACCTGGGTTCTTTTTAGGAACCCTTATCCCCAAGAGTTTGGAGGTAAAATAAAAAGTGAAACAACAGAGAAGTATTATAGTAGTGACAGCAGTTTATGTATATGTTGTAACGTGCTTGAATTCTTTTTTTCTTTTTTCTTGCAAATATGGCTTTGTATAACAGTGTGTTATTGTTTTTGTTCTTCTTCCTTCCTTATGATGTTCAGGGTGATAATATGGATGGTTCTTGGTTTTTTGACAAAAATTTTAATGGTGTCCCGGATGATTTTTTCGATGACGCCTTGAAGTACTTTGATTTTCCATTGGAGGATGTGGATTCCAATGATGCAATTGAAGATTGGGAGTCTCAGTTTCAAAATCTCCCTCCACCATCTAATTTGTTTGCAGATTTCACAGCTGGTTTTTGTGCTCAAAACAGTAAAGACGCCTTGAAACTAAAGAAGAGCTCAGTTTTGGTGAGTGAGTCTTGTGAAAAGCTGTATTTGAAATGCCTTTGGAAAACATTTCAAGGTTAAATGCTAAGCAAACTATAATATTAAAACAAATTTTATTACTTCTATTTTCTAGAAGAGAAAATAGTTCTTATAACTAGGAAAACAATAGAAGTTTTTAAATTTGGATGCATCATCTCCTGTTTGAATTAAAGAATATATTACATTTCTTTTATAAAATGTCTGAGGTTATACCTTTTGATCACACAAGAGGTCACATGGAAATGGCTTTAGAAGTTATTTGAAACTTTTTTTCAGCCCGCATATTTGGAATTGTTTAATCACTTCTCTTGAAATTAGCCTGATGATTCACTGTGGTCTATTTACATATGTAATTTGTTTTGTACACAATTTGTTATAGTGCAGTGAGTTTCTTTTTGAGTTTCATCCATATTATAGTAACTATGCTTTGGCTGTTGAAACAATATTTTAGTTTTGCTCTCCTATGTACCAGAGTTAGAAAATGATAATATAGGCTTTTATTTGTTACAGCTCTATTTATGTTTTATTCTTGTGCTGAAAAGTGAGAAATATCACTTTTACTATTGTTCCCTAAGCAACTGCAACATTTACACACGTACATGTATATATTTGGCTTATTTGACCTTTTATTTGATGCTCAGTGTGATGAATCTTCTCAGCCAAAACCATGGCTGAGAGCTGCTGAAGCATCCTCCAGCAGAAGCAATCTCCTAAATTATGACTCTTCAGAGGGCAAGTATTTACACCTATTCTGTACCCCCAGTCCAGTTTCAGTCCTTGAAAGCAGCAGCAGCTCTTCTTCAGCTGAAAATCCAACTGTCTATCACCCCAAAATTGCTGTTCCTGTGAAGCGTCCTCGAAGCAAGTGCCCACAATCCCGGCGGTGCACATTCCCTTCCATCTCCTCATTGTATGCTCCAAATAGTCGTGCTATGGGCAGTTCTGAATCAGAATCAGAATCCTATCCTGATGAAAAAGCATTGGACCTTGCCAAGAAGAAACAGAAGAAGAAAAAGGATCTGATGCTGTTGTCTTGTGCTGTAGAAATGAAAAAATCATCCTCCGGAGTTCCAGGTGAAATCAGAAAATGCACGCATTGTGCGGTGACCAAAACTCCACAATGGAGAGAAGGGCCAAAGGGGCCAAAGACACTTTGCAATGCTTGTGGAGTTCGATATAGGTCTGGTCGCCTCTTTCCAGAGTACCGTCCTGCTGCTAGTCCTACCTTTGTTCCGACGCTGCACTCTAACTCCCACAGGAAGGTCATAGAGATGAGAAAGAATCCTAATCCTAGGCATGTGGCCCTTATGGCTGCAATGGACGGAGCTCTACCCCCAGTGCCAGAATATTCATTTTGATAGTGCTATCATTTGTTTGATTATATTTAGAAGAGTAGCATTTGTAGCTGGCAGCTGTCTGGTTCTACATTTTCTATTTTCAATTCAGTTGGTTTGTTCTTTCTGTACATTTATGAAATAAGAATAGGACTTTAGATGATTAGATGTTTGGAAGCTGTGAAAAATGAAAAAAAAAAAGGTAGTAGAGTAGTGAATATCTGAGTGAGCCAGAGATGTAATCTAGAAGTTAAGAAATAGGCTTATTATTGATGCTTTATGCCCATTAGTGATGCCAAAATTTGTTTCTCTGCGTGTTCACAGAGGTTGCTGAAATAGCAGTGTCAGGTCTCAAAATGAAGACTCCCTGCTTCATTTTGCCTGCATATATATATATATTCTTTCCTTGCCTGAGTTGAGATTCAAGAGCTAGAGAGTTTTTGCCTCCAATTTTTGTTGTGAACATGAATGGTATTGATCCAAACTGTTGTGTAACAAAAGGTTTTCTGTTCTCTTTGGAATTTCGTTTGTTGGAATTTCTGATCTCTCAAATTATCAGCTAGGACTTAGGATCGATGCGGGAACTTGTGTTTTAAATCTTCTTACCTTAGTGGCTTAATACATCGGTGGTTCTCTTTGATGAGGTAAATTGAGGTGTCAAAATGTAAATTGAGGTGTCAAAATGTCTTTGGTGTTCAAATGTAAAAAATTGAGGTGTTAAAATGTTAAAAGATGGCGAGATAATAAACTGGTAAAACTAGCTGGTTAAAGGTCCTGATTTGTTATTAAGCCCAGCTTATCAAGGGGCAAGTAATAAGATTTGATGAGGTGAGTTTCTTTGCATTGATATCAGTCTCACTCAAATCAACTTTTATTTGTAATTGAGTTCTAATGAAAATGAAATTCCAGCCACAAGGAAAAAAAAAAGAACAAAAATAAAAAAAGCGTAAGTATTAATCTTGATTAAATCCCAGAATGAAAAAGGAGGACCAGAAAAGGCCAAATATTCTACTTTTCACAACCAATGCATGTAAGTTGTTAGCATCGGTAC
This sequence comes from Mallotus repandus, assembly GCA_949671775.1. NCBI lineage: Eukaryota > Viridiplantae > Streptophyta > Magnoliopsida > Malpighiales > Euphorbiaceae > Mallotus > Mallotus repandus. The sequence goes on from CATIWM010175196.1 coordinate 23,715, forward strand.
AAAATGTGCCAGTTCCTGACATAAAGCACCACAAGGTCACCCATCACTAGTAGTCTAGTTGCAGCAAGGAGGTTCCAAAACATTAAAAGAATACCATTTTTAGCATAGGTTGAGAAACATCAAGGATAAATCATTGCCCCACAGATTTTCTGGTTTTGTAATGTTTTGAGGTGAATTATTTCTTATAGTGGGTGTGCTTAGGACCCTATGAACACCAAATTTGCTGTTGTGGGTTTACTTTTCTAGCTGCTCTATTGTAAATGATAGGTATATAGCTGATAAATAACGGAGTACCATTCATAGCCTAAACGAAAAGGTTATAGCATATGGCAATCTTTCTATCAAGCAAATTAATGCCTGCTCTGTTTTTCATTGTACTCGTTCATTCAAGTTGTCCTTTACACTTGTAGGCAATCAAACTTTTTCATTACAAACCACCCCAAAGTTCAATTATTCTCTACTAAACCAAGCTCATTACCTAGATGGGGGCCCAAATCCCTAGCCCACTAGATTATTTTAGAAAAACCATTCAATTGAATAGTACTGAATTGTATTGTATTGTCTAACTGTTCCAACATTACAGTACAATATATGTGGAATTGAAAACTAATCATTTCTACTATTTAGCAAAAAAAAAACTGTACTGTAATTTTGCAACTTTTTTTTTTAATTTTTTCTGCAATTGGTCCGGGCAGAATCAAATCGCTCAGCCCGAATTTCCAACCGAAGGGAGGAAATGAATAAGAGCTTACTTCTCCAGCTCTTAACCCTTTAAGTTATCGTCCGAATTTCCGACTAAAAGAAATAAATTTATAAGGGCCGACCAAACCCAACTGAAGGAAGAAAATTCATAAGGACCGACCAAATAAAAAAAATACGAATTTGACAATTTTTACAGCATTATATATACTTATTTCTTGTTGTATGGAGTCAGCATCGTTGAATGTAGTTGTCACACGGTATAGCCGTATAGTGGGACCACCACCCCCACATACTACCCTTACTCGATCTATGGTCTTGAAACAATAGTTTTTCTCGATCCAAGAAGGAGAAACCTTCCCTCAATCAAGAGCATAAAACCTAAATCTCATCTCTTCAAAGTATTGCCCAATATTATATTAACGAGGAATGCGTGACAAACCTTGAATTGGGTACACTAACAGTTTCTTAGGTCACTTACAAAATTTAAAAAAAAAATTAAAACGTAGAATTTAACTATAAACTTTAAATTTACAAAACTTCTTAGATTTACGAGGAAAAATATTATATTTGACTTTTCTGTACTAAAGATATTTCAGATATTTTTCAGATATTACAGTTTTACAGATTTCGAAATTTAGAAATTCAGAACTTATGAATTAAACAACTCACCAAAGGAAATATCATTGCCTTTAAGTAAATTTTTTTGAAATTTTACCATATATCCACTCATAAGTAGATAAATAAATATTTTTTCGCTATTAACACTAATAATTAACAATATTAACAAAAAAAATTATCATAATTTTTTTTTTATCAGGTGTCGTTGGTTAGTATAGAGATTTTTTTTTTTAATTACCTCAAATATGATAGTGTTAGAATTTAAAGTCCCAAAGACTCTATCTCAATTAACTTGGCTAAGCATCTTTGGCTTATTATATGTAGACTCATAATTATAGCATCATACATTTATGAGTAGATTGATAAATCGTTTTTCTCTATTGACATTAATAATTAACAATTGTGGCTTTTATAATTATTCTAATAACTTTTTGTTCATCAATCTTCTTTACAAAAGGTTAATGCTAAAGTTATGGAAATGCCAAGTTCCAGTTCACCGCCATACTCCTACCCTTTAACCTAAACTGTGAGACCACTCTAAGGTACCCATTCGACCGATGGAAAAATTACAAATTTAATGTCTCAACTTTTATGTTTTTTTATTTGAGTATGTAAATTTTTTTTTTTTGTAATTAAGTGTCTGAACTTTAAAAAAACATACCAATATAGTGTTTCTAGCCGATTTAATATTAACAAAATGCTCAATCAGATCAAACAGAATCCACTTTTATCCCAGTCATTAACTATGTTATTTGTCATAGGCGTTGTATTATTTAAAAGATAAAATTACCCTTATTTAATTACCTTCAATGTCTGCAGCGGAAGTTAATGTTGAGGTTATTTTTATCAATTTATAATTTTTAATAAAGTTAATTTTATCCTTTAAATAGTGCAATACACGTGGCACATAACATGACTAATAATTGAAATAAAAGTGGGTCATGTTTGATCTGACTCAACACTTAGTTAATATTAAATCTGATGAAGACACTATATTGATATATTTTTCTAAAATTCAGATACTTAATTACAAAAAAAAAATTTAGACACTCAAATAAAAAAATCACAAGATATCAAATTTGTAATTTTTTCAAAGAACAAAACAAAGCCCTTTTGCTTCTTTCTTTATTTAGTCCCATTAGTGCATTTGTGGGTGTGTTTGCACATTTTATCACTCTTTATTTTACTTATTTAATACAATTGAAAAATGTTGCTTTCCTTGCCCTAAAAACCATATTATCTATTAATCTATACCCTATTGATTAGTTTTTTTTTCTTGGTGGTTATTGATTAGGTTTTATTCCATTTTAGTTAATTAATAGCTCACATACTTAGATGAAAAATTATCAACTTTCCTATGTTGAATGCTGGTGCTGCTCACAACTCTTTTAAAATAATTATCCTAAGGACTTTTTTTTATGTACATTTGCATTCTATTATTTTTAGAAGTTTGAGTCGTATCAATAGCATTAAATTAATTGTTGAAAATTTTTGCCGCCTTATATTTCTGTATAGATCAAACTAAATTAATCAAAATTTAAGAGCTCTAAATGTTAGTGGTTTAAATAAAAAAAATTAGTTATTTAACTTTATAATATTATCATTAATGAATAATATAAGACTGTTTCAATAAATTTTAAGTATAGTCTATCATAAGATAAAGGTTTATATATACATATGCACACATAATTTTCTGACAAAAAAAGGTTCACAATAATTAAAAATATTATAGTTCACCTGCCAAACTTACAACCAACATTTGGCACCCACCCTTTTCACTGGTTTGGCTTTAGACATGAATAGTCAATTTTTCTTATGAAATTTTGGCAATATATCATTTTCTACTCATTTGATTTTATCAGAAATCATATGCTTTACCATCACCACTCTTCATAATCATCATCTAATGAAATTGAGACAGCTAGAAACCTTATTATTTATTTTTTTCTCAAAAATATAAACAAATTAAAACCTTAAATTAGGTGGATATGTCAATTGGACATCATATTAGCTATGTGTAATTTAACCACTTGAATTATTCAAAAATTTTAAGAACATAAAATTACATTAAACAATCCACCACTCAGACTAAATATTGTGGTGCACCAAAACTTGATCCAAAATAACTAAACTTAAAAAATGAATTCATATTGGTTCATAAAAAAACACACAATTTATATAATTAGGAGTTATATAAAATTCAATTCATATGAATATTCTTAATGTAGATAAACATGTATATCAATTTATCACATCAATCGTGTTACAAATCGTAGTTGATGACATCTAAATCAATTGATTTTGATAAAAAAATTTAAATTTAATTTGTGAAAAATTAAAAATTTAATTCATAGCATGAATAAAATCTGTATTTATAATATTATATAGTAAAATGAAAATTTAAATATTTCATTTTTAAAAATACTAACAATTAATAAATGTAATTTCTATAGTATATATACATATACTTTTTGGAATAAATACACAGAAATTAGTCTTACTAACCCTTGTATTCTAACCAAAAAAAAAAACATAAATTAAAGAAAAAAAAGAAAATTTGTTTGATACAAAAAATAATATAGCATAAAATTATAGGTCACGTGCATATCACATGAGGATTAGGGCACGGACAGGACAGAGACCACTTTGGCATGTCTGTCTGGTGGAGCCAATCCCATTATTGCCTTTTTGAAATGGCAGGTTTAGATTCATGACACGTGGTCCTTTATAATCAGTCTGAGTCAAACCGCGTCAACTCGTATGACTCAGCATTTTGAACTTTTTTTTTTTTTTACCACTCAGGACAAAACGACAGAGATTCCTCTCTCTGCCAATTAGGGCCCCACTTTCCTCTGTAACGTCTTATCCCAATCACATCATCACTCAAAAAACAAAAGAATACACACCGTTGTGATCTTGCCACGTGTCATTATCAATTTGCCAGGTCAACTTTGTACGACCCCCAAAGCTGCTGGGTTGTTCTATAGCTGTAACACAAGTAAATCTCACCCGTCGTGCATTTTAGCATGGACAGGATAATGTGCGCCAGTGACAGTTTGTGTCAGTTGGATTGTCGTTTTATAGAAGAGTGATAGAACGGAGGTGGAGCCCAAAAGCTGGTTGTGTTTTTATTATTTAATAAAAATTAACCAAAAAAGGATAAAAACAAAGGCTAAAGTGGCAATTCACCCCTTGAACTATCTTTGAATGTACAATTAACCCCAAAATCAACTTTCTTGTCTATTTCACCCAAAAAGATCCTAATTTTGGCAATTTGACCCAAATTAAGGAGAGTGAATTACACAGCCTTACTAAAGCAAGTGAACTATATCAAATATTAATAAAATTATAGTTTTTTTTTCTTTTTTCTTTCTCTCCCTCTTAATATCGTCTTAAACACCACCAGTACACTCAACATCATTGTCTGCACCACCTTCATCAGCATCATCCACCATCACCATTAATACACAAAACTCATCTCCACCTCAAATCACTAATATAAATTCAAATCCCCCTATTCCTTAAAAAAATTGAAACCAATTCTTTTTTTTAACACAATTACAGTATGTCTAACACCAACGCAATCACCAATGTAAGCACCACTAACACCATCCCTGACACTGTCATCAACTTCTCTTATTAATACAATATAACACCACTAAACCTAAAAACCATCTCCACGACCAGCAACCATCACAACCAAACTGAAAACCACTAACACAAACTCAAATCCACCGCCAGCACAGTCTGAGAGAAGCATCGTTGTTGGCTCCTCTAAATCTTTAACAATAAAAGAACACATCATCTTAAAGAATATAAAATAAATTCATAGAATTAAAAATTGAGAATGAGTAGAAAAATTATTAACAGTCATTGCTTCAACACCTCCACCATTAACAACCAACCACGCAACACCACCACCAAAATTAATACTACCACCAACAATAATCAACCACCAAATCAACAATAAAAAAAAAAAGCAAATAAATTCAACAATAATATTATAGAAATTAATAACAATATCAACAAGAACAGAGATAAAATTCTGGGTAAAAGTAGGGCTGGTGAAGATGGATCAAAAACAGTGTTGGTTGAGGTGGGTGATTACAGCATGGGAGACGAAGGTACCATAGAAGGTGGTGGGTGGGCTATGAACAGACTAGAATGTCGAGATATAAACATACTAGGATGGGTCAGCCGGATTCCGGTTGTCAAGATTTAAACAGAGCAGTTGAAGAAGAAGAAGAAATATCGCTGATGAATCATGAAAGTGAGAGAGGGCAACACCAGTGAAGATTCCAAAGGCAGGATGATGTGTGGATGTAACATTGATGAAAATAGCAAAGGGCACTGATGAAGACGGCAACATAGGAGGCAGAGGTGCAATTGTAAATTTACAGGGAATGAACAAAATATTTTTAGGTTTATTATATAAAAACTATTTTGTAAATAAAAAAATTATTTGTATAATTTAAGGTAATAATATATTATTTATTTATATAATTTGCGAGAGTGTAATACACTCTCTAATTTTGGGGAAAAATTGGGATAAATTGTCAAAATTGGGATAAATTATCAAAATTGGGATATTTTTAGGTGAAATAGCTAAGAAAGTTGATTTTGGGGTTAATTGCACATTCAAAGATAGTTCAAGGGGTGAATTGCCACTTTAGCCTAAAAACAAATAGATTGAAAATGTTTGATTCATATAATTTTATCAGTACTTCTCTAATTAAGTTTCTTTAAAATAGTGAAATATATAAAATAAAAATCATTACCCTTCTATGTTATAATTCAGATGAGCATTTGACTTTAAAACTTATTATTTTAAAATTTTTACAAATCAATAGAAATTTTTAATAAAATTTCTAGACTAAATTTTTAAAAAATATATATTTTCAATCTATAAATTTTTTTTTTCTAACACTAACTACTTATTATCTATAGGCAGTAATTCAAGTGTTTGATGATAATGATACTGTATAGACTTAGGTCCCATTTATGAGGTACATTCGAAGCTTGAGCTTAGAACAGAGATAATAGTCGCCACCCGAATAAAATTTAGGACATATTTTTATGTCAACTAGATTTTATAAAAAGCCTCGAAACCGTCTTTAAAGACTGAGTTTAAAAATTTAATATGAGTTTTCAGAATATCCACCTAACCTTACGATCGGTTTCCATTTATATCTCGTATTTTATTATTTTTAATTATTTAATTATTTAATTATTTTCTTATCAACATATAAAATTGTAATTTTCTTCAAATAATTTTTTAATTTTTATAGTTAAGTCCAAGTTTTTAATTAAGTCGCTTTCATGTAATTTAAATTCAATTAGTTAACGACAATTAACTATTTTCACAAACTTGATCCCCGTTTTTGCCCCCCGAAATTCACTGATTCAAATAGCATAATCTATTAGTGTAAACACGAACACTCCTTTCTTTCCACTTGATTTGCCCTTAGTGTTTTAATCTTCTTTTTGATCTCCCTTCTCCACTTCTGTATTTCTATTCTCTTCTTTGTTTCTTTTTTTTTTTTTTAGTTTTTTCAT
>CATIWM010175202.1:0-79047 GCA_949671775.1 Mallotus repandus
TGGAGTCGACATTCACCAAAAGAAGCTACATGGGAGGTAGAAAAGAATGTGAGAGTTCAATACCCTTACCTATTTTCTGAGATTGGTGAGTCAATTTAATTTCGAGGATGAAATATCCTAAGGTGGGGAGAATTGTAACGCCCACATAATGTATTTTTATTTATTTGCATAACATGCATATCATATAGTCATGAGAAATACATGTAATACGTTTGATATTAAGTCCATAACAAGAATTAGAAAGTTAAGGGTTTAAATTGGTTAATGGCAAAAAAAAGGGGGGCTTAAATTGGTTTTGTTGTTGTTATGACTATCATTATTATTATTATTATTATTATTAAAAAAGAAGGTTATACGTGGCTTTAAAGGAAGGAAGGAAGGAAGATTATCCTTATCTTCCTTCTCCTCTTCCTTTTTCTTCATTATCATCTTCTACTTAAATAAAAAAAAAGTAGAATTACCAAGTAAAATTGAAGGTCTAGAATCATTTTTAAAGTATAATTTTCATCTTCAAATGCCTTAGATGTTTATTTGGTAAGTAATTTTAATATTTTTGTTGAATTGAGTTAGGGTTTATAAGATACAAAATTCAGGTTCTTAAGATCTAGTTTTTCAGTCTGATTGTTTTGATCATAAATTGAGTTAGGAAGATTAAAATTTAGTTTTCTTTGATGATATAAAAATTTTGAGATGTCTACTATGAAACTTACAGAAATAGGGAAAACCTATTTCTAATGTTTCAATTGTCATTTGGGGCTGAACATTTTATTGCTTATTTTTCAATGATAGTTTGAGTATGGTGGATTATTTCTTAGAGTTCTTCCTCTATACAACTTCAATGGAAGCAAAATAAATTTTAAATTATTCTAGACACATAGGGTTAATGATATGAAAAGTTTCATTTTAAGATTCAGTGTATAGAATTATTGGTGAATTTTTAAATTCACCTTATTAAATATATTATAGTTGGCAGCTTCATATATTTAGATAGTTTAGTGATATTATCATGCTAGATGAAGTTTTATTATTTTTGGGTGTTTAAAAACAAGTGAATTATGATCTGTTTCAGCTAAACCAAATGTAAATGAGGCTGATATACAAGTAAATACAAACAAAGGAAAATGAGCAATAAAGGTAAGTGGATAAATTAATGTTCTATGTGAGATAACATAAATAAATAATTAATTATAAATTTATTTGTTAAGCTGATTGGATAATAGAAATATTTATTTTCTAATTACTAGATGCTAAATTTTAATTATTGTGATATTTAATTATTATGTTGATGGATGATTAATGTTGGGATGAGATTATAAATGTGAATGATGTTTGCTAAATTCGAGTACCATGTTCAGTGGAGAACAACTAAATTGTTTGAGTTGTATCTGGAGTTTTATAACTTCAAATTGGTTGTTGTTGATTCCTATGAAAATTTTGAGATGTTATTTACAAAATTTATAGAAATAGAGGAAGCTTAATTTTGCTTTATTGATGGTCAATATTGACCATACTTTTAGTTGCTTAATTTTATTGACAGCTTGATCATGGTGGAATATTTTTAATGTTTCTCCTTCTATACATATTCAATTGATGCAAATTCAGTTGAAAATTAATTTAGAATTAAAAATTTACTGATCAGGAGAAAATGATTTTGAAATTCCTAATATGAAATTTTTGGTGTATTTTTGAATTTACACCATCAAATCTACCATGTTGAAATATGGTATATGTTTGGTATATCTTGAGAATATTATTGTTTCTTTATATATTATGTGAATGTCAATCAATTGTTTAATTGAGGAATATGTGATGTATATGTAAATATAAGAAATGTGATTGGATGAGTATAAGGAGATAATGCTACTTGTGAATAAGGCTATGATGCGTGCGTTATGGAATCCCCTTGAAATGCCGTAATAAGGCTAAAGAAAAAAAAATTGTACAAGATTATGGTGGGCTGTGTGCATATGGGGATCCATAAATTATTGAAAAGAAGTTGTGATTTTATATATATAATTCACAAATTCATTGTCGTCCAAAAGAAAATGTTATGTTACTATGACTATGTACATATTATAAATGCATAATTAAATAAATGTATAGTTAAATATGAAATGGATTGATACTTGATAATATTACATGCTTAAGAGTGTTATTTTTCATAGAATATTATGTTATTATTTACTGAGTTGCAAGCTCACTCCTCTGCATTATTTTTCAGGACTAGAAAAACTGTGGTCTGTCTTGAAGAAACAATTGCATCAATTGCACTAGAATTGTGTCAGGTGGGTCAGCAGGATATCGTCTTCAATTTTTCTAGAATATAACATGCTTACTGAATTTTTATATATTGTATTAAGGCTAGAGTATTGTAAATATATAACATAAGGAAAGATGTGAACCATATGACGTTGTGAGCTTTCTGGTGTGTAATGTATGTTCTCATATAAATAGTTTGTTGCAAATATTGATTTGTGAATTTTAATTTGACATAAAAGGATATATTATTTATTAGTCATATGCATACAATGTATGTCTGACATCCTTAACAGGTGTCACATCAAACATGTTGAGTATATAATGCTAAAATATTAAAGGTATTCAATGCTAAAATTTTACATTTTTCTAACCTCAAGACTTTGTTGAAACACTTGAAAAATTTTATTATTCTATTTAATAATTTGTTTTTAGTTTGTTAAATTTTTTTTTTTTTAATAATTGGGAGGTTAAAGGAGGAGTGCAAGATCGAACTCATAACCTTAACTTATAATGTCTATCATCTAAGCCACTAAGTTACAAAGGGAGGACAATTTGTTTATGATTTTTTTTCCTAAATATACTAGATAAATATGGATGATAACTCTTACAATTGTCTAAAAGGATCAATATAGAAAATTTACTTTTAAAAATTTTCAATTAAAAAATAATGAGATTTCCACATAATAAAAAATAAATATCAATATTTTTTAATTTAAGTGGTAAAAAATTTAAATTTCTTTATATAAAATTTTAAATTTGAGTCTTATTTATAGTGAAAATAGATAATGAGAAAATTTTATCTCTTTGAGTTCACCCAACTCAAATTTTTTATCAACCGAATTCTTTGTAGCTATTGAATATCGAATGAAAAAACAAAACAAAACAATAAAACTGCTAAGTTGTAAACATCCTTAAAAATCTGAAAAATTTCTTAAAATATATTAGAGGCATATGTTGAACATTGTCAGGAAGAGCATTGGACATAAAAGCTACCTAATGACTCTTTCAGTGCACAATAAATTAGATCAGGCGCGGCAACCCTTTCTCAATAGGATTCTTCATGTCTCGATATCTATGCTGCTTTTTTTTGGTCCGAACGATTAATTCATTGATCAGAAGTCAAAAGGCTAAAAGAGAACACACAGGGACCATCTCCCAAAACAGATAGTCACAATTGATACTTCTACTTACAGCAGATACTATGTAGAAGTACATCATTTGACTATCAAATCACAAAGACAAAATATGAAAACCAACATTTACATAGAGTTGGATGGGAGTGACTGCATCTGCAAGATTAAGAGGGCGGGATATCCAGAGACTGATAAGAGTTTTGCCTTCAGAGGCAATGCAAATGGAGAAATCAACATGACTCAATGTTTACGTCATTACGTGTTCAGTTCTGAGGCCAATATGTCAAGATTCCATACAATTGACCATCAAATGCAGTTTTCATACTCCTGAACTATATGCTTTGCTTTTTTTTTTTTCCTTTTTATTCTCACATGCTCAAGGGTAAACAATGGTTATTAAATATAGTTTTTTTTTTTCAAAAAAAAAAAATAATTTTATTATTTTTAGTCCATAGGTGACCTTGCAGGGGTTCCTATCTATATACATTGACATTGTAATAATTGATCTTCTCATCACTTGCCAAATAAAAGTTAGAATCTTCCAAGGGACAGCAACATAGATTTAGGCGGACAGGTAATTTCGACTCTATATTAATTTATGAGTTTTATAACCTTTTTCTAATTTAGATTTAATTGATAAATTTTTTAGGGAGAAAAAAAAATGAATCATTCATTCATGATAAATTGAAAATACATTTTGATAAAAAATATAATATAAATAATTGTACAATCAAATAATACTAAAATAAAATTTCACGATATGAAATTTATTGCTGTTATTTTTTAATTACGTTGACAGAACTATTTTAATTTGTAATTTGACAATTTGAACGTTTCACTCAATGATTTTAATTAACCGTAAATCTACTATGTAATTTTTAAATGAGTCCATATGTGAAAAAAAAAATTAACAGGATTTTCATGATGGATAAATATGCCAACTAGAGTAATTAACCTTAAAAATATGTATTGCAACTGCAACATCATAATTTTTTATGGAATATATAGTTTTTTATTTTCTATTTTTCACTCATTGTAAAGCTCTTGCTGCTATTGAATTCTCCAATATATATGCTCCTTGGGGCATATATGATCATTGCATGACTAGAAGTCTAGCATGTAATTGCATGCGCAAGCTACAGCCAAATGCACCATTATTGTTTGAGGTAATCATAATCCAAGATATTATCATGATTACTCATGATTCCATTTCATTGTTGACTTTTAATTCTCGTAATACCTGATAACCTATTAGCTCAATAAGAACAAATTAAGACCCACAAGCTAAAGGCTAAACATAGATCTAATCCTCGAATTATTTCTTTTCACTTATGAAACTAAATAATGTTATGTTATAAACACATTTATATTATTTTCTAGGTGAAATTGAACCACTTAATTAAGCACAACAAAACCATCCATTACAAAAGCATAACACTCTTATGTTAATTATCTCAAACCTCATAGTTAAGGCACCCTTACATTATACTTATTGATGCGAACTAGGCTTATCTAATAAGCAAAACCTGCAACAATCTATTGATACTCACACATTAGATCGTCCAAAAAATAAGTCGGGTGAAAACTAGAACCCTTAATTATCTATCAACTAAGAACTCTAACTATCAGGAAGTCGCCACAATTAGATATGAATGTTCTAATTGATAAGATAAGTGAACTATCTAACAACCTATTTTGTTTAGAAAGTTCAAAGAATAAAACTCCAAGTAATTTTGAAGAAAAATTCGTCACTTTAATTTAATTGATGAAAAAGATATGCCAAATAAGCTACAAAATTAACTATTTATAAGAATTCTTAGCCCTAAACCTAAACTAAAACAAATCCTTAAAAGATAAGGATAATAAACTCTTAAAAGATAAGAAAACGTGTCCTTTTTAGAAAAGGAATTATTTTGCTTGCAAAATAAGCTAAAGAAAAGTATTCCTAACTAAAAAACCATTTAAAATTCTGTTTTGGACTTAAACACATCCAAATTTGTATGTAGCACTAAGTGGACTAAATAACACATATTTGGGCTTCATCTTGGACTTGGAATATTTGTAGCTACTCCTTTGGGCTTAAAGCATCTAAATTAGACCCAATAACATTACTTGGGCTTAAGTCTTCAATTTGCACCAAATGAATAATGTTTGGACCAGAATTAACTTCATGTGCACCAAACATATCAGATTTATTCAGATTTGTACTTTGAGCCCAAATTGCTTGAATTAGCATGTGTAATGCTTCCTTCATCTTCTTAGCACGTGCCCTTGTGATTGGACCTCCATCATAGGTCAAAGGATTTTAAATCTTTACTAGATTAGGATTCCTTGTTGCACTAGGAGTGTCATCACTTATAAACTACTACATTTTGAGGATCTTAGTAGAGCCCCGGTATGACAAAGAAGAACTTCACATGCTAGTTGGATTATGTTAATTTTTCAGCATCTTATGATTTCATTTTGCATTTAGCTATAACCGATAATATACATATACGTTAATTAGTAGACATTTTTTTTTATATTCGTATCTTTAACTTTTTCATATTTTTGTTACTTAAATATTTTAGTTTAAAGGACAAATATTGCAATTAGAAGTTCCTTTTCCGTGTCCGCATCCTTATTTTTTATATTTTTATATCCGTATTCATGCTATATAGAGTATAATTTATAAGATAAAAGAAAAACTAGACAAATGGTGAGAGTGAGACTCAAATTTTATATTATTTTTTTTGTGTATTTGACAAAATATTTTTAATTCTTAATACTAATACGGTTGATTTGTAAAAGTCCACCGTTGATTTACACATTAATTTTAAAATGTCAAAAGTCTAAATTTATTAAGTGACCACAAAGTGTAGTATATATGTATATATTGTTTAGATTTGCTACTTGTGTTTTTAACTAAAGAATAACGTACGACTCAGACTTAAAGAAAGTGGTGGAAAATGGACGGATGAAATGGATGCTCCAATTCATTTTTTTTTAAAGAAAATTTAAAAGTCAAATCAAATTAATTTAATTTATTAATTTTTTTATATTTAAAAATTAAAATAAAATAAGATATACAATTTTTTTGATAAATGTTTAAATTTTTTTTTGTGAATCACTTATATTTAGAGTTTAATAAATTTTAACTGATCTGATTCGATTCGAATCAAACTATAAGAGTAATAAAAAAATTTTAAAAATTAATTCAATATAATTATTTTTATAAAAATTAAAATTTAAGACTTTATTTAAATGAAAATAACATTTTAATATCTAATCTAAACAATTTTTTTTTTACCAAAATTTAATCTAAACGGTTGTTGGTGATAAATGTTCAATTTGTAATTGTATATATATGATGACGGACAATTTTGCTATTTGACTGCAATAAATGTTGCTTTGGCATTTTCCATCAATCAATATTTTCAAGATTTTGCTAGAATCTTACGTTTAATTATGCAATTTATATCTCATCATGCTGTAGCTTTCCCCACATGAAAGAAAATCACCATGGCAGTCGGCAGAGGGGCCCTGGTGGCTGGCTCTGAGTCTTCGAAATTTTTAAAACTTTTTGATAATGCTAAAAGATTTTATATGATTTTTCTTAAATTTAGTCTCGAAAAGTAATTATATCACGTTTTAAAATTTAGCCTGCTAATTTTTTAGTTCTAATTTTAAATATAAATTATTCATTTTAATATTTATATAAAATTTATTTAACATTATCTTAATTAAATGTCTTTTGACATGTAAATAAATAAATTATTTTTTTTTATCAAAGTGGAGAAGGAGAGGTGAGTCTCGAACCCGAGATTCACCGAAACACCCTCAACAGCTTGACCAACAGAGCAAAATTTCAAAGGTACAAATAAATTATTTTAAAAAATCAATCAACATAACTTTTAAAAAAAATGACTAACACCTCTAAATTTATACAAACTAATTATTTCGTCTCTACTATTTTAAAAATCAATTGAATACCCTCTGAAATTTAATTTTATTAATTATTTTGTCACTTTTGTTAGAATTGTGTGTTATAAACCGTCAATTTTACCACCCAAAAAATCAATTAAACTGATAAAATTATGCATTATACATCTTGTGAACTATGTAAGCACTCAATGCACAGTTCTATTATATTTTTTGGGTGCTAAAATTAACAATTTTTAATGCACAAATCTAACAAAAAAAATAAGTAATTTACTGAATCAAATTTCAAGAGTATTTAATTGACTTTTAAAACAATAGAGATGAGTTTGGACAAACCTTACAAGGTGTTAGTAATTTTTCCTAATTTTTATTGTGAGTAATTCATTTTAAAATTTTAAAAATTTCATTCCTTAGGACATAATAAATTCACTGAAATTAGATTTTAAATCTATATAAAATATTTCATAATTAAGGATATTTCAAATATTTATTATTTAAAGAAAAAGACTTATACATTAAGTGATAAGTATCTCTCTCAACTCTCTGCTGAAAGAATCTCCTCTACCTTTGACAGATTAGATAAATTAAAAAAAATTAGAAACAATATTATAGGGAAAAGTATAAAAAAAATATCATGTGGTTTGAAACCTAATCGAATCCCACCCTATGGTTTGAACCCTAACAAACAAGTACCATGTATTTCACTCCGTTAGCAAAAAACAACAAATCAGCTGATACTGTTAATGGCACTGATGTGGCAGAGGGTATTTTTGTCTCTAACCAATCCAATTTTCCAACATGACAAGGGAACAGAGAAGATAAAAAAATAAAAAGAAAAAAAGCTTAAAGTGGTGGGCCAACTAAAATCTCTAAAGCTCAAATATAAAAATGACAAGCGAATCTTCAAGTTCCAGAAGCAATAGAAAGTGATGTGAATGTGGTTTACCATCGCCCATGAAGATTTCATCAATAGTCGTCAACTATGCGAGGAAATTTTATGGGTGTGGCAAATTCGAAGAAACAGGTAGGCATGGGCGTAGATTTTTTGAATGGGCAGATAATCAACCAGGTACTGATAATGAGTGGGAGGATGAAGTATTGGTGTCTCGAGCAAGGGAAAGTGAGCTGACTGATGAGTTGAGGAAAATGCAGGAGCTGCTGAATATAGGTGAAAATAAGTTGATGTTTTGTAAGTGAGAAATTACTGAAATGAGGATGGAGCTGCTGGAGTTGAGGAAATATAAAGAGAAACATACTGGCAGTTGTACTTTGAAAAAAAAATATGTTGTTTTTGTTTGTTATGTACAGGTTATTTTTTGGATTAGAATGCAAGAAGCGTAGGAATGAGTTGTTGTATTTGCCTTAAGTTGTATCATGGTTTGTGTCTGTCAATCAAGTGTTTGTAAAAATGTCTAAATGAATGAAATTTAATGTTTGGCAAATTAGCTAAAAGACAGTATGCTCTGTATACCTGAATCAAAATTCTAACCAAATTTACAACCTATTGTGGGAAAAAAATACATCTTGAATACATATTGAAAGACTGAGGACTGAAAATAATTCAGTCAAAATAAGAACCTGTAACCTATTATAAATTGAGCAATTTTAATTACCATAGTTTGCATCACTGTCAGTAGCACAAAATAAGTTACTAAAATTATTTTACTACATTCCCAATCAGCCATCATTGGCACAAAAAATATAACCAAAGGCATTTATAATGTTTGTCACCTAATGGTTATAATTCAACAATACAAAAAATATAGAAAAAATATGTGCTTCTATTTTACAGGCCTTTATTTTTTGCTTGCACTCTTTGGAGCAAAATACTGAGAGTTCAGATGCTCTTTTAAAGTTTTGGTACGATGACAGTGGTACTCGGTTACTGGCTCTCTCTTTTGCCAATGAAGATATTGTAGAAGCTCTGTAACTTGGTGTGGTTGTTGTGGATGTGCCCTGCCATGGAGGCCTGAACTGAGCTGCAGGTGTTTGGAAAAAAATATTCACCATTTAACTAACATAATGCTTGCAAAAAGAGCACCCAAAAATCATGTAATTGTTGTTACAATAACATTACATACCCCGATAGTTCCTGGCTGAGTACATGACCTGAGAACAACATCATGGGGTTCAGAAACTGCCGGTGTTAATTGAGATGCACTCTGACTTTGGGCTGATTGTTGTGATTAATGTCTAGGTACTGTTGCTACTATTGGGGCTTGAGCAGCTTGAGAATTTTTAGCACTTGAACTCCTCCTGTTAGATCGCCGCCTTCTATTTGATGTTTCCCCTGATGCACCCTTATTCCCCTATATTCAAACCCAATCAAATATACAATCTTAATGAAAAAAAATATTTTTTATTTTTAAAGACACAAAAAATACTTGAACATTGTTGCCTTGTTGTTGTTTATGCTTTTTGAGTCTCATTCTCCTTTGCCATACTGTTTCTCCAGCGACAGATGCCTTGCAGCCCCTAACATTATGCCCTTTCTGTTTGCAATTGCCACACACAACATATCCTCCACTCCTTGATGCCTTGAATGGGTTCTTTGGTTCATCTGGTTTCCTAATCCTCTGCTTTCTTGGTTTGCCAGCTGGTTTTCGCACAATATTTGGATTTACATCTGGAAAAGGTGTCTTCTCCTATTGCTCTTTACTTGGGACAAGTTGAATCATGAGGTTGTACACTAAGAGGTATGTAGCCTCAGAGTAATACCGATGTACATAAGCTTCAGGTTCCTCTTTATTAGTCCAAACTGCACTAACCGCATGCTTGCAAGGTATACCTGTCAAGTCCCAATATCTGCAGCCACATGACCTTTTAGATAGGTAAACTATATTCCCTATATCATAACACTCAACTTCGTACTTAAGTTGACCAACTAGTGTGCAAAAGCAGTCCCTACTATCAGCTTTTTGCTTCTCCAATAATTCTTGTGCATTTGGGCAAATGTTTCCCTTGTACTTCTTCATTCCAGTAGACTTGACATACACCCTTTTCATTAAGCATTTTCTAATCCACTCTAACATGCTCAGTATTGGCATATCTCTGGCAGCCTTTATATATGAGTTAAAGGACTCATATATGTTGTTTTGAATTGCATATGACTTAGCATGATCTAAGAAGAAAGCCCTTACCCAAGTAGATGGATCTTTTTGTATAACCCACTCATAAGCCTTGCAATCAAAATTCTTCAGTTGTTCCATATGGTACTTTCATACCTTCTTTGTGCCTATACCAACAGCAGCCCATAGAATTTTCTTATATATTAGGTCTTTGAAAATCAGCTTCATATTTTCCTACATATGTTTCACATAGTGGTCGTGCTCAACACTAGGCATAACCTCCTTAATTGCCTCAACAAGGCCCTACAACATCATATATAAAAGATAAAAAAAACTTCAATTATAACTAAAAAAATTACATCTGAATATAGAAGAATTTATTTACCTTTTGCTGGTTTGATATGAACTCCCAACTAGTTTTAGATGGCATTCTAAAGTCTTCAAACAAAAGGTTGAGGAACCAATTCCATGAAACCTTCTCTTTAATATCAACAACTGATATGGCAAGAGGAAACATATCTTTATTACCATCATGACCCACTACATACAATAATTGGCCCCCCATTAAAGTTTTCAAATGGCAACCATCCAATCTAACTAAGGGTCTCGACCTGAAAAATAACCCTGCTTTTGCTGTCCAAATCTCATGTACATGTACTAGAACACAACAATCTCTTTGGGAATAGAGGGAATGACTTGTCCAACTTCATCTTCAACATTTTATGTTACAATGGCTGTTTTCATTTTTATACAACTGCCTGGGTTAGTAATCCTCACAGTCTCAGCATAGTCACTAAGCCTTTTATATTGCTCAACCATATCTTTATGTATCAGCTTTTGAGCCCTTCTCTTGGCTCTATAACATTTGGAAATTAAAATTTCAAACCCAAGGTCTTTTGGAATCTTCTTCTGCATGGCATTCACATCCCAATCAAGATTGTCTCTCAAGTATTTTTTGTACTTATTAGCTAAATACTCAGAACTAACTAACCTAATATTCTATTGCCTCAAGCAGTTATGTTTTAGTTTGAATGTTTTGATTTGGAAGGTATTATTGTCCCTTAATTTCGATGCATGTATCCTAAACCTATACCTATCTTTGCATATGGCTAAAATCCTCTCTGTATTGTTCTTGTTTAGTGTGTAACCATATCCTTTTTTTAATAGCCCACTTTTGCAGTGCACTTCTAAAAATGTCAGGACTAGTGAACTTCATTCCCTTTCACATGACAGGATCTGATTTCATTATTTTTTCATTGAAATCAACATCCTCACCTAATCTTTCTTCATATGAGTTGTTCATGCTTTTTTGGCCTGAACCATTCATTAGTTGCTCATTAAATTCCTTCAAATCTTCCTCTGTCAAGTCATTTGTAGTCTGTCCACTAACTTCTTCAACCCTGTGTTCATCTTCAGCTGCAGCAGCCCCAGCAGTTGCGCCTCCTATCCCAACAACATCCTCTAAGCCACCCTCATAATTTCTGAAAATGTCATCATCTAAGCCCTCATGGTTATTATAAAATTTTGAAATCTCACATTCACTAATAAAATCAGTTTCAACTTCCTCTTCTGAGCACTTATAATTACTGTCTGATGTATCAATTTGTAATTCCTTCTCATTGTTCAACACATCACGGACTAGTTTATCAATAAGGGTTGGCAACTCATCATCACTCACAACAGTAAAGTGTCCATCCTCAATTACTTCACCACCATTAGATTCATCTAACCCACCAACATCTGTATTATCCTCCCCTGTATTAACATCCTCTCCCTCAGCATCCTCAAACTTAAGTTCATAAAAATCAGCATCAAAATCACTATTTAATTCAACAAAACTACTGTCATCACTGTTAGCATCATCTTCTCCTGAATGTTTATAACTATATTCTTCATTTACTTCACAAACATCAGGGTCAACAACATTTAAAGGGGGTCCAATGTCTTCATACTATACATCCATATGAGGCTCATCCTTATTAAAATGCAGCATATACTAATATATTTTATCATCAATAATTTCTTTTATTCCCTCAGGTGGTGACAACCCAACGATTTTATACCAAATTTTACACCCATTGTTATACCCAAGATCTTTATAGAACCCAATCAATTCAAACATTAAAATGTAGTCAATGTCATCAGTTCTATAAACTACACTACCCCCTTCATATAATGTAAATGAATTATCTTTCCATTTCCCCCCACGGTGGAGTACCAAGTTTACCGTCTTTGCCATAGAACTACAATTTTTTTAAGAAAAATATAAATCAGTTCCATTTTCATTACTAACGAAAACACGTGCAAATTACACTCATTTTAAAAACAAAAAAAAAAACAAAAAAGCACAAAAATGGAAATTTTCACATCGTTCTTGGGGATACAGTAAGAACGACGGGGTCATGCTTGAACACTAACATGCAACCAGCTAAAATGAAAGTTTTTTTATGAAGTTTTTTACTTACCTTGTAGATGAAGTTTAAACCCCCACCAAATAGTATGCTCTCCAAGTAACTTGCTTAATGTTGTATGCTTTGTTGGATGCTATTCAACTTACTCCTCCCCAAAGCTCAAAATTTCTTCAAATTTTTGCTCTTTCTTGTTTAAGACACAGAAAACAATAGTTTAATTTTTCTCTATTACTTTCAATTTCGCAATTTAAAGCTCCAATTTTCCATTTCAATTAAACAGAGAGTGAGAGATAAAGAAATTAGGTTTTAGGTTTCAAAATAGAGAAAAATAATATTTGGATTTTTTGATTGTTGTCTTAAGAAGCATAAACTAACGTTAAATTATCATTTTGTCCTCCCTTGCTGCGTTAGAAAAATGGATTGGTCAGAGACAAAAATACCCTCTACCACGTCAGCTCCATTAATTGTGTCAGCTGATTTGTCATTATTTGCTAATGGAGTGAAACACATGGTACTTATTTGTTAGGGTTCAAACCATAGGATGAAAGTCGATTAGGGTTCAAACCATAAGGTGGAAGTCGATTAGGATTCAAACCATAGGGTGAAAGTCGATTAAGGTTCAAACCACAGGATATTATTTTGTAATTTTTCCTATGTTAAATTCAACCAAAAGCTAAATTGTAAATTTCAAATATAAAAATATGTTCTTAAATTATTTTAAATTACAAAATAATATTTTTTTTACATTTGATATTTTCAATAGTTGATAACTATAAGAATTGCAATTAATTTTAAATTTGAGCCAAATAAAATCTTATAAATCCACAAAAAGAATAAATTTTTTAAAATATTTATTTTTTATATATAAAACATAAATCTATAAAATTAACAAAATTAAAACTTCTTAAAAATTGTAAAATAATATCAATAAAGTTTTTTTGAGAGGATTAATAAAGTTAATCTACATATGTAAAACCATCTTCAATCCAAAACAGAAATTTAATGCAAGTTTTGAACTATTTTTGTTGTTCTGCAATAATTTGATTTCCAACCAATAACACTAAGTTTTACATCAAAAAGAATATCTTTTATATATTTTATATTTTTATTACTTTTTATTATTTTTACAAATTATACTCATATTTTTTATTTTGTACAAATTTATCCACTTTAAATATTATTAATATTTATTTATAAATAAAATATAAATAAATATTATAATTATTTTAATAAAAATGTAATTAAATTATGAATTATCGTAATCAATTTTATATAAATGAAACTAAAATTTAATCAATTTAATAGTAAAATAAATATTAGGCTTTAACAATAAATAATATGAAATAAAATAATTATCATAAAAAAAATAAAACAATGTTGGATTGAAATTGATCTAAAATATTATAAATTTAAAAATGTATAACTTATTTTGTAATTATAAAAAAAAATTGAATAGTGTTTGATGCTGGTGAATAGTTGACATAAACATTGCTGATGTACCGTTCAAAATCAGTAAATTGTTGATCAAAACAGCGTGGAATTGGACCAAATTCGCATCAAAACCAAATGCAAATTCAGTGCTTTACGCACCGGTTGAAGATGCCCTAACATATATTTCCAATTAAGAAATTGAAAATTTACCCAATATGTGCACTACAACCTTTTTAATTTTGACTTTTTGTAAGATAAAGGTTCGGTAAAAAAGAAAAAGCAAAAACTTTAGAATTTTGTTCAACCCATGATTGGAATAATTTAATTAATCTGTTAATGCATTTTGCCATTGTCGATGATGATTAATTTTCGCATCATACGAAAAAAAAAAGATGCTTCTTCCACTTGATGATAGTTCATTTATTTTTCTTTATTTTTAAATGCTTTTTTTATGAAAAAAATCTATCACTTTTGTTTTGTTTATATGCACAAAGTCAACGCCTTCTCTCGCCCACTACTTTTTGTTTCGCATTTTGTCACTTAGTGCTTTTTTTCGCAAAAATTTTCTTGTACGCGTGTTCACTCATTGACTCCCATCAGGTTCTTGTTATCGTGCGCCTCTCCCTCCTTTTGGTTTTCTGCGGTCACCTTCACCCAACTTACCATGAGCGTTAGTTTGCATCATCCACCATTTCCTTCGTTGATGAATTTTAAAATAATAATAATAATTTGATTAACTTCAATACTTTTAATAGTTGTTCTTTCTATTTCTCAAATTCAAGATGATATCATTACACTAAAAGTCTCCTAAAACTTGACTTAGTGGTTAAGTTCTTTATGAGCATTAGGGAGGTTTCGAACAAATCTTTCTCCCTCAATTGTAATTGGTTCAAGAAAATTTTCTAAAAAACTTTAAAAATGTTCACATTAATTTTATAAATATTTTAGAGATAAGTACAATTTTAATTTTTATAGTTTTATCTTTTGATAAAATTAGTCATATGTTATTTTTTTCACTTTTAAGTACCATATATTTCACATTATTTTATACTTTAGTACTATTCTAACAAATATTGTTTAAAATATATGCTTTAATGTAAAAGTTGTATGCATTTTCAATGCTAAAAGAAAGTAATATATTATTCAACTAACTACAATAAATTCACAAAAAATTAAATTTAGATATATTTTTAATTTAATTATGAATAAAAAAATAATTTTTAAAATAAATTTAATTTTTTTTAAAAATAATCAATTGGTTGTATTGATCGTAAATCATATATGAAATAAATTTATCATTAAAATTTAATATTATATTAATATTTTATGGATAATATTAATTAAAAGGGTATTAAAGTGTAAAAAATGTGAAACATATGGTATTTAAAAGTAAAAAAAAATTATATAATTGGTTTTGTCAAAAAGTAAAATTACAGGAATCAAAATTATATTTATTTTAATATTTTTATCAATTTTTATCTTTTAAAAAAATTTGACATATTTGAAAAGTATTATATTTAATAATTAATATAAAAAAAAACTTCAGAATGGGAGTGCACCATAGCTGAATAAGGTTAGTGACAAAATAAGATCACCAAAAGCAAGATAAAAAGGAGGACAAAAAAAAAAATAGTATACAAGAGATATGCGTACTTCCACTAAAAAGAACATGTGTGAGACGAGATGCGCAGGATAAGGAGAAGAAGACATACTTTATATTATATAATTAAAATTATTTTTTAATATAAAGAGCTAATTAAATTAGCAAAAATATATTTATTTTCAGAAAAAAAAATTAGTATTAGCGATAACAGTGGTTAACATCATTGGTAAGCGCAAATAAAATTTATAAAATAAATAGTAATTGATAGCTTATTTTCTCTTTCTCCTTGTCTTCACTTTCACTTGTTTTTTTGTATTATAAAAAGAGTCAGCCATTTGTCATAGTCAGCGTCACTCATTCCCATAAAAAAGAGAGCACCACCTCCTCTTTCTCTTCTTCCTCCTCCTCCTCCTCGATTCTTCTCCTCTCTCGCTCGCTGCTGATAGCTTTCATAAACCATTGATTGATCTTTTTCTTTTTCTAAAGATAACAATCTCTGTATCTAAAATCAAGAAGAAGAAAGCGACCACGACTGCTGGTGGTGGTGGTGGTGTTGCTGCTGCAAAGAAGAAAATAATAACAAAGAAAATTATGGATGGTCTGCCCGCTGGCTATCGCCCCAACGTTGGCGTCTGTCTCATCAACTGCGATAACCAGGTAGCACCACTGCCACCTCTCTTTCTCTTTCTTTGCTAATTAATTATTTCTTCTATATATTCGTATTATATTTTATGAAGTTTGGTTTTATATATATATATATATATATATTTGGTTGGTTGATGGCGATGTTGGATGTAATTATAGAAGATCTAATCATGAACTACAAAAACAACATTAATCACACAGTAATTATCTATAGTCTTAATCATTATCTCATTTGATTTTATCACTTTCTATATGTAGTTTTTTGTGGTCAGTGTTGGATGGATTGTAACTGTATAGTATGCATAATTAATGTGGTGTTCCTCGCTCCATCTATTTATCACTATTCTTCATCTGCTACTGTTGAATACAGTTTTTGTTCTATTTAAATTATTATATATTTTTTTTTTCTGAGGTTTGCATATTGCTACGATAGCGAGGAAAATGATTGGTAATTTAATGGTTTGTGATTTGGTTACTTGCAGATTTTTGTGGCTTCTAGATTGAATGTTCCTGGAGCGTGGCAGATGCCCCAGGTGGGTACCCAGTTGCCCGTTCCATTGTTTTTTATGCTTCCAAACTGATAATTATCAAGAATATCTGAATTATTATTTAAGCACATTAACCATTTTTACGGATTTGGGGAACTGAATCTGAATTCTGAATTTGTGCTTGCTTGTTTCTTTAACAAAATTTTTTGATGTATCTGTATGGATTTTCTAACCAATTCAACAACAAAATATTTATGTTAATCCTCCACTTTTTAATCGTTTGTTCCAATACAACTTTGTTCCTCTCATTTGTGTGTGAATCAAGAATCAGGAGACTCTTCCAGATGACATTTTTAATATAGAAATGAAACTTTAATTCTTTAGCATATAACTCATTATTGTATGTCTTCTTCTTTTGTTTCACCCCTTTAGCTAAGCTCATTGATTATTGTGTTTCCCTTGTAGGGAGGTATTGAGGATAATGAAGAGCCTAGATCTGCTGCCATCAGGGAACTGCAAGAAGAAACCGGAATAGTGTCTGCCGAAATTATTGCTGAGGTCTGTAAGTCATTTTTTCACCAGTGGCTGTTATAGGCTGTAGTGAGCTCTTTAAGTCTCTAGCTAGTTGATTTTTCATGTTAACTAATGCAGTGAGTGATGAACACACTATAAATAGAACCGTTCCTTCATTACCATCAAATATTAAGATTTGATCTTGGTGGCAATCTTTCATTCTTTTTATTGTTTGTTGTGTCTTGACAGGTGCCAAATTGGTTGACATATGATTTTCCTCCGGCTGTGAAGGCTAAAGTAAATCGTCTCTGGGGAGGTGAATGGCATGGGCAGGCACAGAAGTGGTATGCTATTTTCTCGCACTCTACCTCATCACAAGCACACAAATTGATACAATGTAAAATTATAATTTTAGTTAGCTGTTTACCTATCCTACTTTGTAACGATGAATCACCACATATGTCAAGGCCTGCCTTCTGTGCCAATTTTTTTCTTTTTTGTTTTAGGTCTGGGTCAGTGTTTCATTGCATATAAGAAACATACAGTCCAAGTTTATGTTGAACCACCAGGTAATGAAATGTTGAACTATTCACCTTTAAGCAAATATTGTCCTAATGCCACTACAATTTATTGTAGATAGGACTACTGGCTGTAAAGGAATTTATATGATCGATTTGAAAAATCTGAAAACAGTGTCTTCAGATAAATTTTTCCTTCATGGATTGTATCATTTTGAAGTTCAAATCAATTCCACTATCCAAGATAAGAAACTAGGGAGCTACTTGTTCTGATGCAACAGTGCTAATCTGAATCCAATGTTGGTGGGCAAATTGAGCTAGCAGTTTGTTTGTGCTTGGGTTTCATGCATCCATCCATGTATCTATCCTAATAAGGATGTCTCAAGCATGTTTAAAATTTCAGTTTTTGAGGCTTTCTGGTGGCATATTTCAAGCTTAGAATGTTTTATTTATTGAGAATTGGTCACTTGGCTGCCTTTTGGTCTTATCTCAATGCTTTTTGCTTCATGTTTTCTATGTGGTGACAAAGAGCATTATTATGTACTTGAAATAAAGATTGACACAAATATTGAAGCTTAAATGTAGAAGGTGCCCAGCATCAAATTTTTATAAATGCAACAGGATTACTATAGTTCCATTATTTCAGAATATAATCTTAGGTGTGAAATTGAATTCACAGGTTTCTCATGAAATTTACAAAAGATGAGAGTGAGATTAATTTGGCAAATGGTGCAGCAGACCCAGAATTTGCAGAGTGGAAATGGGCAAGCCCTGAAGAAGTTGTTGAGCAGGTATGGTAAAAGAAAGTAATTGCTGAACTGTTACATCTTGTTCTAATATTAAGATCATTTGTGATATTTTTAAGGCTAATGATCACAGGCTGTGGACTACAAGAGGCCAACATATGAAGAAGTTATGAAAACCTTCAGGCCTTACTTTAATGAAACTGGAATTGCAGCCAAATGTAAATCATCGAAGTGGTGAAATGATATGAGTGTGCTTTTTGTTTCTTTTTTTTTTTAAGGTCTTTTCATGTTTGTTATAGCATTGGACTAGGGTCAGTAGAACTTGTTTTGTAAATGAGTGGCAGTTGGAACTTCAAATTTTAGATGGTTGCTTAGTTGTAATAAAAATGTGCGCAATCAAATTTCCTGGCTTTTGTGCAAGTCCCTCTGTAATATGAACATTTGAAGAACCATGAAATTAAAAGGAGTGAGGAGCCACAAAACAAGAAACAAAAATTGAGGAGGGAAGTCACTTATGAGTTGTGTGAAAATGGGTTTTAGTGCTAGTTCAAGAAAATCGTTCTCAAGCGGACATTTTTTTCTTGAAAATTTTTATCTTTGAACTACAACAAAGTAGATCAATTTACATCTCTTCTATAAAGGCAAACTATACACTTGAGCAGGAAAAAAAAAAAGGAACTAGAACCCAACTCTATTCAGTTTCACTCTCATGGAAACCCTGACGAGCACGAGCGTGTAATGAGCTATATCAAGGCTTATATATGTAAACCTGAAAAACCCATTTGTTAGCTATTAAAGACTCATGTTGCACGTGGTAAAGTAGTAAAGTGTAAATTCTCTTTAAGGTCATTATGAAGTACAGAATTTAAATTTTATTATTGTCAATTTAAAAGTAGATAACTGTTTTATATTGTATAGTCTATCGATGCAGAGATTATATAACTTTCCTATTGAACAAAACCCACGTTGAACAATGGCTGCATCAACTCTATCCAGTTTTCGAACACCCTCCCTCCTTTCCTTACTCCTAAGTGCACCCTTTTCTTTTATGAGTCAAATTGAGTTGTTCACGTTGTTTTTTCTTTAATGCTTTTAGATGGGCTCTGTATAAAAAAGGGACAGTGTAATGATTTTTTTTTTGAGAATTAATGATTTCATGAAACACAAGAAATCAAAGACACCCACAAAAGTGGAGAAATAATTAACTACCCTAAGATAGAAGCACAAAATCAGGAGATGCGCAATAATCCATCCTTCTTCTTAAGTGTACCCTTTTTCATCTTGCAAGAGCCATTCTTGAATACCAATGGGTGGTTGACTGAATCTATGACAACCTAATGACGATTCCGTAGCATATGAGGCCATAGAATATGCTGCATTATTTTCTTCTCTAAAAATATGCTGCACTTGCACATCCCTGGAGCGCTTCAATAATGCTTGGACATCGTGGACTAACTGCATATACGCATGAGGTCTTTTTCACCTGCTTATAATCATATCCACGGCCATCTGACTATCAACTTCAAGAATGACCTGTTTGTGCCTAAGATCCCAAGCTAACCTCAATCCTTCACAAATCCCCATACTTCAGCTCCCATGGATGAACAGCTTCCTACATTAACAGAAAAACCACCCATCCACATGCCATTGCTATCTCTAATACTCCACCTGCGGTAGCTACCATCTTCTTAGCACCACAAGATCCGTCCGTATTAAGCTTAAACCACCCTTAAGGTGGGGGTTGCCAGTGCTTTTAGATGGGTTCTGCATAAAAAAGGACTGTGTAATGATGTTTATCATTTTAAAAGAATGGGCAATTTCCTTATATGCAAAAAATTGTCATAAAAAATAGAGCTTTTTTTTTTATCACAATAAAATATATATTATTAATACATAAAGGGCATTATAAAGAGAAGGGAGTAAGATATATAGAAAGAAATAAAAATATTACAAAAAATTATATAAAATTTTGCTCTAACATGTAACATACAAAACAAAAAGAATAAGACGATAAGAACAAAAAATCTAAAAAAAAAAGCTATAATAACATTGGTACGATGGTACCACATCGAAAGAATTTGCAAATTTATAATAGAGAAACTCTAAACTTGAGATGGAGACAGCTCCATCGGCGAAAATATGAGCTCCGCAAAACCCATTTTGCAATATGTAAAAAAACCCTTGAAACATAAGTTAGACCAGTTCAAGAAATCTGTCAAGAAACAGGATCATTTTCTTCTTATTCACCGTATAACCATAACCAATCTCCTCCTTTATAATCCGCAAAAATCTCACTGGGAGATAGCAAATTTATCACCATAGGGTGAGCAAAAGAGGGATATATCCCTAAACTTAAGAAAACGATGATTATTTTAACTACAACTAAGGAAATAAGCAAGGAAAACCAAACGAAAAGACCAAATTTTGGCCAAAACTTGGTCTGAAGCCAGATCTTGAAGACGGAGGAACAGTAACTTTTGGAACAGTCGAGAGAAAAGGAGTAAAGGAAAAGTTTTTTTGTTAGGTTAAGAAAAGAGAATTTTCGAAACAACAAAATAAGACATTTTTGTAATTGAAGTTTTTAGGAACCCAGAAATGTAGCCATTTGAAAGGGCTGAAATAAAAACTGATGCATCTGGGCAACCAGAGAAAGGTGCACACAACCAACTTGTAACTCCACTGACGACAGCTACAGCCGAATAATGGGCAAGATCAAAGACCTGGTGTTCGAAAGTCTTGTTGCTGCAATAAGATCAATTCCTCATTGAACAGCAGCCATACGCCTTCATAAGTAATCAGTACCACTTTTCTTTGATTATGGCATTCGAGAATAAGAGATTACAATCTTTCTGGTTGCTACCTGATGTCATATTTTGCTGTTTTCCTTCGAAAAATGATCCAAAAGGCAATTCAGGAGTAGAATTAAGAAGAGGGCGGTTAAGTAAGGAGGCAATCTCAGCCTTTATTAATTAAAAGAGAGTTCAAGATTTGCCATATGGACATGAGTGTTCCTTGCATTTTCGTTTGAATAAGCTTTGTAAGAATGGGAAGGTAATGCATGCCAATGAAGGCAGGGCAATATATGCTTCCCCGTAAAAGCTGTGATTCTAGGGATGTGATGGCACATAGATGGGCATTGTAGAAGCTGGCTGGAGAAGCAGAGAGAACTTGTTGGAGAAGAGAATTCTGTCCCAAACTAAACCACTTTACTGAAGCATATGAACAAGCAGCTGGAATGCTGGAGTATTGAACAAAAAACTGAGGTAGCAAAATAGATGAAGAATGGGGAAGAGAAATGGCTGGAGAAGAGGCAAGAAGAAATTGTTCTTTTTATGAATAATGCTAAATTTTCTGCACAAGTAATATTTTTGAACTGATGCGTGCTATTACTTTTTGAGAAAAATAGAGATGTGTAGTATCCAGTCAATTAATTCCCAAACTAAGGGCTTCTCCAACCCTGCACCATTTCATTAAAATAGTGCAAAAATTGGTGTGGGATAAGCTCCAATCCCACACCAAAACACACACCAGTTTGCCGCGTGAGAGCAGTGCCGCAGCAAATTTGTTGTGAGATACCAAAATTAAAGGAAAAGCTCATGGGATGTTCAGCTTTCTTGAAAGGAATGGAGGAGTCAAAGAAAGCATGATAATCGCGGGGATACAAACAGGTGAAGTAAAAAGGAGGGAACATCAAGGAGCAACCGATGCAGACCCAGAGTTCATGGTGATTGAAGGACTCAGAAAAAGGAAGAAAAGGTATTGGGATTATGTTGCGAGGATGCAGATGGAATGAATTTACAGCGCGCTTGTGAACAAAAGGAACTTATTTACGCTGTATTGGCACACGACAGCACCATCAACTAAAGAACTCTGGTAAGAATAATGTCATGGCAGCCAAATCCGACAAAGTTCAATGGTTGAATTCTCCTGAATTGTGGATGCAGGAAGCATCCTCACCTTTCTAGGATGGATGTGAACATGAGTACATTAGCATCATCTGGAGCAGATCCGTGCATCAGTTTTTCACCTTTTTAGGCACTTGTCTAGGAGTTGTCAATGCTTATGGACTCTTGGAACAGCTGATGATTTTGCAGCAACCTTGCTGCTAGGATGGTCACTCACATGGTTATCAGGCACTCTCATCCCTCCAAACACACGGTACTTTGAGTTGGGATCTTTTTGATATTCGATCTAAATCTGTAAAAATAGAGTATCAAATATTTTAAAGGAATAAAATATTAATAAGTAATAATTATTTAAATATAATTGTTCATTTATTTATAAATATTAAAAGCTGAAAAAAATTCATTATTATTTACTAAATGATTCTGAAACATACGTACTAAAAAAACGAATCAACTAAGTTTATTTTCAGAGTATTGTATATATTAATATTGGAGTTTTAAGTACCATTACTTGTACTACTTGGTAATTACGGTCACTCACAAGTAATATGTTTGATTTTTTTATCTTTCGTTGCAATTATTCTAAATTAAAAAATTCATTATTATTTACTAAATGATTCTGAAACATACATACTGAAAAAACGAATCAACTAAGTTTATTTTCAGAGTATTGAATATATTAATATTGGAGTTTTAAGTACCATTACTTGTACTACTTGGTAATTACGGTCACTCACAAGTAACATTCTGCATTTTCCCTTTTGATTTTGGAGAAAGTATTATTAGTGCCAAATAATACACATATATATGTTTTTAACAACAATTGGTGATTACACTGGATAATACATGTATGGTATAGCAAACTAGTATATTAGCTTGTGAGCAAGTGGTGTGGTTTGTAAATACCAAAGAAAAGTTGGAACGATTGATGAGGTCACAAAGGGTAAAAGAACCTCTGGTAGGATCTAAGGCATCATTCATCAGTTCACATTATGCTAACTTCATCATCTGGCGCTTGCAGAAAAAGCGCCAGATGATGAAGTTAGCATAATGCATGCAAACGCCACGCACTCTTAACTTTTCACATTTACAATGACAGATCTTATCTACTTATTCCTTTTATTTTATTTCTGAAAAAACCACAGAGAAATCATATTGCAGCTAATGTTTTGTTCTCCAATCCACATAAAATTGGAATAAGAATCCTATTCTCCATTTGATCTGAGAACAAAAATTGAATTGCAACACGTAGCATCATCGATCCAGTAACTTCAGCCATTGTTCCTGTTCCTGTTTCTGTTTGGTGTCTTTTTTTTTGGCTAAAAACCACCAAACCTTTTTAATTTTTGTGCTTGTAATATATAGTTATGGTGAACTTGAGTATAAAATTCAAAACTTTATGAATATTTTCATAGTTTTTTGTTAGTATTTTGGTGAGGAAGTTTTTCCAATTTTGGTGATGAAAGATATGGAGAATATAGTTAGATTATATTTTAATTTGACTTTTTTAATATATGGTATACATAGATGATGCAAATGGCCGATAAAGATTTCATCTTATTTTTATTTGTATTTATTTTTTAGTATAATTATTCTCACTATGTAAAATGAGAGTATTTTTAGTTTATTAATTATACTCTCATGTAATGTTTTCCAGTGATAAAATGAAATTTCGTCTTTTACACAAAAAGAAAACCAGTAACTTCAAGCATTTAAAAAAAAAAAGCCAGAAGACCCTACTCCACGTTTTGGATTTAATTACAGAACCTTATAAAATTTAATGCACATTTTAAGATATGTGCTGGCTGCACTGCACTAGATGAGACCTGAGCCATATGATGAACGTACTAGGTAAGATTTATTTTAGTGGCAATGTGTTGTGTGCTCTTGTCGGTTGGTTTTTTTTTTTTAATATAAGTAATTATTAGTATGTTAATAATTGATGGGGCTTAAATCTGCGCCACTTACATTATTTTGGCGGACGGATACCAACAAGTCTTGGTTCTTATCAGTTGCTTGTCAGACTCATCTCCATGCATCTTTGCTGGCTTTTTCCTTTCCTTTTTTTTTTTTCTCAAAAGCAAAAAATGCGTGCACTGTTTTTCTTGCTGGAATAATGTATGGACTTAAATAAGGTGCTTCTGCCTGCGTACATTACCTTCTAAATTACTTTTATCAGCCACATATTAACCAATAATATATCAATCGAAATGATTAGGCTAACCATAATATTGAATTATGACCTTACTTCAAATCAAAATAATATTTTCCATTTGGTCAAAAAGTCTTGATGCGGGCAATGTAAAGGTCTCGAATGTGAAGTCTCCTGTTTGAAACTGCACATTTCTTTATTGGTGTTCTCTTTTTTAGCGTGTGTATGAAAAAAAAAAGTATTCACTCTCTTTCCAAATAACTAACGTTTAAAATTTTTTTATATAAATTAAAAAATATATTTATTATATATATAAAATATTATACAACTCTTACAATAATTTTTTTAATCAATTATTAGTTTTATATAAAATCTAAAAAGGAATACATATTTATTCAATTAATTTTCTTATATAAAATAAAGATAAAATATAAAAAATAATTAAAATGCATTGGTAATTTAAAATGTTAATTATTTAAGAATAAAATTAAAATTTTAAAATATCAATTATTTAGAAACAGAATGAATAATTCTTTTATTTTTTCTGAATTGATGGAGAAAAATGTAAGGATGAAAAAATTATATTTTTCTCTTAAAAATTGGTATGTCATCATGGTATCATCATAGTCCTCCAAATGAAAGAGTTGAATAGAAGATATCGTCCCATTTCTTTTAGATGCCACCGCTGGTGATATTAGCAGATACTCATCACATGATAGATTCAATTTGTAAAGAATTATTCGTTTTCGTTTATATTTGATTTCAAAATAAAATAATTTTACTTTTTGTAACCAAAGGGGAAAAAAAAACCTCTAAATTTATAAAAATTCAATAGATATAGGCTATTAAATAGGTATTTTTATTTCAAGAACAAGTTCAATCCATTTAATAAATGAAAAATGCTTTGAATATAGCTCAAGCAGGAGGATCACTTGAGAATCTATAAAGTTTTTGTAGCTACCAATAACAATTAGGTCCAACGTAGAATTGATGTGAGATATGAACGTACCTAGCCTAGCCATGTCCACATATATTAACATGTTTTTTATTACATAAAAATAAAAATGTGTGTGTGAGTTGTGTCTGAAAATGACTCTAAATCAAATGCCACTAAACAAAATTGATTGAATTTGTTGTTGTTTTTTTTTCCTTAGAAAAAGATATGCAAAAATCTAAAAACCACTTGTGGGTGGGTAGTTGCCTAGTTGCTTCCAAGCTCAGTTTAACGTCGGATCAATCCGTCCATTCCTTATCTTGTGGAGAACTCAACAGCAAATTCAATGCCAAACTCCACAAACAGCTAACCAAAGTGTTCCATGGCCATTCTCGGATAAGATCATTTATGAGTTCTTGATGTCACAAATATTTAACCTTAAAATTTTTAAAAATTATATATTTTTTTTGGAGATAATTCTTCTCATGGTTCCTTTAATTCATATTTCAAAATAAAAAATAAAAAATGAAATGAAATTTTAAAAATGGTATTTTATTATGAGAATAGATATCAACGTTATTTATCAATTAAAATATTTTTATAATAAAAAATTATACTTGATTATCAATTGTAAACATATTTTAAAATTATCTATTTATTTACTAAAATATTACTATAATTTTCAGAAATTATTATAAAAATATTTACTTTCAATAACTATTTTTATTCAAACATTTTAATAATTATTTTATTAATTTACTTATAAAATAATATCCGTCAATATTTAAATATTTAAGTATTAAAAGGATAATATTAAAAATTATAAAAGAATAAAAAAAATGTTGGATATGTGTTAGTACTTACTATTGCGTGGCGGTGATTATACAAAATGAAGATCTAATTCATAGCCATAAAAAATAATAATATATTTTTCAAAGGTCCAAATTGCATCACTGTGTCGCAAACTAAAAAATTAAAATAAATTCACAGCCGTCGAATCCTTCACCATCAATTACAGCATTTCCTGTTCTGTATTTTCATTTCTAAATAATTATTTTTTCAATTTTTTTAAATTTGAACCAATTCCAATCAAAGCAATTTTGACTTTTAAGTATTAAGATAAAAAAAACTAAAGGTCAACTAAAGGTGATTAACACATGCAACTGGATCCACTGGTCTAAAAAAATTTTAGTTGAATTAAAAAAATTTTAATTATTATTTAGTTAAATTATATCGAATAATTTATTTTATTTTTAAATAAATTTTAATTTCATTTAAATCAAACATATTTCATTAGTAAGAATTAATTTAATTTCAAATAATTTTATAAAATTAAAAAATTAAAATTTATAATAAATTTTATAATTTTTTTATTTGAACTAAATATATTTATTTAAATTTATAAATAAATTTTACAAAATTTTATGAAATTTATTTGATCCAAACAAACTCTAAATAATAATCGGTTGTCAAGCCGCACAAAATATAAATTACAAATAATATATATATTTTAAAATTATTTTAAAATAAATAATTAAATTGTTTTATTTAATTAAAAATTAAAAATTAATCAAATAATTTATAACAGTGAGAACTTAAAATATTGTAATTGTAATAATAATTTTGTGTAATTATTTTTTATTAATAATAATAATAATAATAGAACTATAACTAAAAATAGAAAATGGTTTAAAAATTACACATTTTTTATTTTTTATGTTAAATAAAAAAAGTGATTTAGTTGAATAAAAGATAGATATTTTAGATAGAATATAATACATAATTTTTTATAAAATAGAAGAATAATGTTTTAGATATAATATAATTAAAATATTTTAAATCGAATAGAAAATATGTATTTTAAAGTAACAAATTTTTATAAAAATTTTAAGAAAAATAAAAAATTCAACTGTTTTTACATGCTAGATTTAGAGGTAAATATAAAAATATTAGAAGAGACACTTATTAAATTTTAAATTTAATTATTTTAGAATTTAGCATTTTATATATACAGATAATAATATTAAAAATGTTATTCAATAAATTAGGTGATACGTCAATCATATTTCAATTTATTTTATATGGTTTATTAAAATAATATTAAAATTATTAAATTTATATTAATTACAGTAACATAGAAAAAAAATTAAAATTCTAAATTATTTGGTAAAATTTTATTAAAAAAAATAAGTGGTAGATAAATGGGGGATCCATGCGAGTCCAGGAAGATTAGTCGGTGTCAGATTGTGTCTCTATCTGACTAGCATCCGTGAATATAGGGAACGGCTGATAAGATGAGGCTCACATGTTTAGGAAATAGGGACTCTTTTGTCTTCTTTCATACGCAATTGAAACAATTTTTATTTTTATTTTTTTTGTCTTCCATCCAAACAAAATAATATAATATAAAATTAATTTCATACAATTAAAAATTATTTTTTAAAAAATAAAAACTAATAATTTTCTTTTTCTAATTTTTTTATAATAATTATGGTTTCAATTTGACACTTTCTTATGAAAAAAACATATTTAATTGTCAAGTTGGCTTGGTTTTGTAAGTTCTATTCATTAAAAAAGAAAAATACTTTCAAAAATGAAACTTAAATAATTTTTTTATATTATATGATATTCTAAATTAAAGGGTGTCCTTATTGAAGAGTCTAAAAGTTTATGTTAAAAAAATTATAAAGTTTTAAAAGATAACCAATGTAATAGTCTATATCTTGAATATATACTTTTAAAAATTAAAAATACTAAGTAATAACGAATTATTGTTGAGAAAGAGTAATAATAAATTAACCTAAAATAAATATAAATATAAATTTTTAATTATTTGATTAGTCTTGTCATCTTTTTATTTCAATTTAAAATAAATAGTATGTAAAATATAAATTATTTTACGCACTAGTTATTTTCTATTTATATTAAATTTAAAAATAATTTTTTATTATTTTAATTTTTATAAATTAATTATTTATTAAAAGTATTATTTAATCTAATTTAATTTAAATAGAATTATAGTAACGATAAATATTTTTTTATAACTAATTTAAATTAATTATATATTATTATTTAAGTTTAAAATATTATTTAAACAATAATTTAAATTTAAAAATATCACTTAAATTAGTTAACAGTTGGTTTTATAAATTAACTTATTATTGAAAACAAAAGCAATTTAGATAAATAAATTTATTTCCATTTAGAAAGGAGAGCAACACCAACCGATTCGTAGAAAAAATGGCCATTCTCGACTTCTCCTCCTTTGTGTTTTTGACTAGTAATTGAAATGAATTCAACTACAATTTTCAATAATTAATTATTACTAACATGAAAAAGAAAAAAGAAAAAATAAAAGAACGGTCATCTCATCATCCCCTCAATTCTGACCACCACTTTGGTTGACGACTTCACATCTCCTGTCACTTTTCATTTTATTATAAGAAAAACTTTACCCCTCCCTCTCTCTCTCTCTCTCTCTCTCTCTGTCTTTCTTTCTCCTCTCATTTTTTTTTCAATTTAGCAATATATATATACGTATATATATTCTTCAATTCTCAAACCCACATCTTTAATTCATTTTTCAAGTAGTTTGTTCTTGTTGTTAACCCACATTCAATAAGGTAAAATACCCATCTCAAATTCTCTATCTTTCTTGAATTTTGTTATTTTTTTGGGGGTAAAGTTTGGTGCTTTGATATGTGAAAATTAATGGGTTGATTTGGGTTTTTGACAATGCTTTCACTTTCTGTTGCAAAATTTATGTTTTAAGATGTGAATTTTAATGGGTTGTTACGGTTTTATAATTAGGCAATGCTTGAATAGGATTTCTTTACTCTTTTTATCTCTCTCTTTTGGTGAGGTTTTTATCTTTCATGTGTCAATTTTGATGGGTTGGTTTTGGTTTTGTTTATAATTAGACAATGCTAGAAAAAGAATTCTTTACCGAGTATGGAGAAGCAAGCCAGTATGATATTCAAGAAGTGATTGGCAAAGGAAGTTATGGAGTGGTAGCATCTGCGATAGATACACATACAGGTGAAAAAGTTGCTATCAAGAAAATGAACAATATCTTTGAACATGTTTCTGATGCAACTCGTATTCTTCGAGAAATCAAGCTTCTACGCCTCCTCAAACATCCAGATATTGTTGAAATCAAGCATATCATGCTTCCTCCTTCACCAAGAGAATTCAAAGATATTTATGTTGTGTTTGAATTAATGGAATCCGATCTGCATCAAGTCATTAAGTTGAATGATGATTTAACTCCTGAACATCATCAGTTTTTCTTGTACCAGCTTCTCCGTGCCCTCCAATATATACACTCAGGTTCTTTATTCATTTTTTGAAGATATTTATTGTTCTTTTTGCAACAATTTGATAAGAGATGTCTTTATATATTAATCTTTATGATGATTTTCTTTTTTCCCTTGATTTTTTTTTTGCAGCCCATGTCTTTCACAGAGATTTGAAGCCAAAAAATATTCTTGCAAATGCGGACTGCAAGCTAAAGCTTTGTGATTTTGGGCTTGCTCGAGTGTCATTTACTAATGCTCCTTCAGCAATTTTTTGGACAGTAAGTGTCTTCTTGAAGCAATATTACCCTTGTGCAATTTACTGATCCATACATTATTTCTCAAGGATTACGTCGCAACTCGGTGGTACCGTGCTCCTGAGCTTTGTGGTTCTTTTTCCTCCAAGGTATATGTTTATTACTTTGCAAATTAGATTTTCCTATATTCAATACTGAAAAGATTGTTTGTTGTGGTGTTTTATCTATGGTAGCTAGATAATGAATTTGGCTTAGGCTACCTCTTCATTTCTTTTTTTGGGTGCTAGATAGTTTTAAATTATCAACAGGTCTAACTGTGTATTCATTTAAGGTCTAACTGTGTATTCATTTAAGGTCTAACTGTGTATTCATTTAATCAAGGAAATTACTTACCTACAGTATGCCCTTACATACGCTTGTTCAGTAGATGATTGAGACATATTAGTATTTAATAATAGAGGTATGAGTTAATCATCTAGTGCTCAAGTGTAGAACACTTAGGGTGTTGCTTTAGACTTATCATGTTTGCATCTGCTTTCCTTCAAGATCATGTGGGGAAGAAAGAATAACACTAGCCATTAAGAATAATACTAGCCATTCACTTTTCTGCACTTGCACAGATTCCAGCAGAAAAGCCAATGACTGCAAATGGATGGTTTTCTTTTAAATATCATAAACATTATCTCATGTTCTAGACTCTGCCTTGCCGCATATATTCCTGCAGTAGTGCTACTAGACCACTTCTTGTCTGTGAAAGAATCTGAAGGTCTGGTTGTTAGTGTAGTTGAGTTTGTTACCTTTTTTGTTGTTATCATGGTCGTTTCGCTTGAACATAGCTCACCTGTATTTTTTTTAACCAAGGGCTAGGGAGATGGGAATTGAACCCGTGTCCCTTACAGGCCTTCATAGAGGCTTGGCTGTTGGGCTAATTGCCTAGTTGTCTCACCTGCATCTTTTATACCGTCTTACCTAAGCAAGAAAGATTTTAGAATTCTGTAACAATTAAAAAACTGTAAGAAGCATAACTATGTTCAATCTACTATAATTAGTTTGTCACCAATACTATAAATGATTCTGATTTTTTATTTGTGTATAATTAAGTTTTGGTAATCTATTTGTTAGAGATACACCACTGGAAGCCAAAATTTGTCTTATCTAGACAACTAATAACATTCCTCTGCATATTTCCATTTATAGTATCTGTTTGATTGCCTTGAAGCACAAAATGGTCTGTTCATGTAACTCCTGTAGGTTCAATCAGAACATTTTAAATTGAGCACAGCATCTTAATAAAAATGAGTGTGTTTTCATGTCGCATGATTTTGGTTGTGTTGCAGTGATATTGTTCTTTGTTAGAAATTAGAATTCCACTCAGTTTTTTATTTATGTTCCTTTCTTTATTTTTGTTGAGGTGAAAAGATGCTTATGTGTGAAGTCAAAAGCAATTTAGAGGAACTGCATTACCTATTACCTATTATTATACAAGAATTTGGTTTGGAAACCATATAGTATCCTTCTGCAATGTGTATAGCTTGTCTTAGCAGATTGTTCAACTGTAAAGATCTGCATCATGCTGTTTCCATCATCTTTTTCTGATGCTTTGATTATGTATATATGTGCCAAAAGATTTGATTTGCCTTCTGTCAAACTAATTGTTCTGTATTATGTTTACTAAACTTGACCACAATTCATTTGAGAATTTGTGGTAACGTATTTTCTTGGACTCTGTGCTTTGCAGTATACCCCTGCTATTGATATCTGGAGCATTGGATGTATATTTGCCGAGTTGCTAACTGGGAAACCCTTGTTTCCCGGGAAAAATGTGGTTCATGAGTTGGATATCATAACCGATGTGCTTGGCACTCCGTCAGAAGAATCCATTGCGCGGGTTTGTTGTCTTTTTCTATCTATTCATTGTGTTCTTTTATCAACAGAAGCTCTTCATAATTTCGTGCAGCAGAATAATGTATATACTATTGTTTCTTGATGTTTCAAATTTGTTCTTTATACATGCAGATCGGGAATGAAAAGGCTAGAAAATATTTGAATAGCATGAGGAAGAAACGGCCAGTTCCTTTGTCTAAAAAAATCCCAAATGCAGATCCAAAGGCTCTGCGATTACTAGAGCGTTTGCTGGCATTTGATCCTAAAGATCGTCCATCTGCTGAAGAGGTAAGATTTAGTAAAAAACGATACATTAATGGTTGCACTTCATATCACTTTATAATCTGGGATCTTTTTATTCTAAACTCAACCTAGTGGGTGTAAAGATAAAGCTGTTTAGTTATTCAACCAAAGATTTCTGCCTGATATTAGTTTTTCTCCTGCTACAGGCATTAGCTGATCCGTATTTTGATGGTCTAGCAAATAAGGAGAATGAACCATCAAGACAACCCATTTCAAAACTTGAGTTTGAATTTGAAAGGAGGAAACTAACAAAAGATGATGTAAGAGAGTTAATCTATAGAGAGGTATGGCCATTGTAAGATATGCTTGTTTTGTTGGTGTTACTTTCTGCTAGGTTTGGCATATCGTGCTTCCTTTTGATTTATCTTATTTTAAGTAAAACAGATTTTGGAGTACCATCCAGAGATGCTGAAAGAGTACCTCCGCGGAACAGAT
This sequence comes from Mallotus repandus, assembly GCA_949671775.1. Taxonomy (NCBI): domain Eukaryota; kingdom Viridiplantae; phylum Streptophyta; class Magnoliopsida; order Malpighiales; family Euphorbiaceae; genus Mallotus; species Mallotus repandus. Next base: position 32,902 of record CATIWM010175202.1, read on the forward strand.
CAGACTCACTTTGTGTATCCAAGGTCAGGCATTCAATTATTATCCCGTATGGTGTGTAAAAAGAAGATTGTTTCAATACTAAACACATGGACTTGTACATATTTCTTTCATCACCCTACTGCCAAGTCTAGATGTCTAATGTTTGGGTATCATTTACCATAACTCATATGCATCTTTCATTTTTCCAGTGGAGTTGATCGATTTAGGGAACAGTTTGCACATCTTGAGGAAGGAAATGGTAGAAGTGAAAGAAACAGTCCTCTTCATAGGAAACATGCCACCTCGTTGCCTAGGTGAATGCTGTGGAAACATTTTTCCTCTGTAGTTCTCTACCTATGCCAATTTTTTTAAAATGAACCATTGTCTTTTATTTTCCTCAGAGAACGAGTCTGCACATCTGATGTAGATGATATTGCTGTAAAGCGTGGTTCATCTTCTGTTACTCGTGCAACTGTACAGAGTCCACCGTTGGAAGCAACTGAAGAATCAACCGGAGAGCTGCAATCAACGGAAGAGCTGGAATCTGCAAACAGAAATGCAGTAGCTATGCAGACTAGCTCAAACAAACCAAAGTGCAGCACGCGCAGTCTGATGAAGAGTGACAGTATTTGTGCATCAGTGTGCATTGGCATGGTTGGAAATGATCGTGAAGTTCACGTTGTCTAATTTATGTGCTAGGAGTTCATTTTCTTTACCTACAAACATGATGATTCCCTGTAAGAAGGGTGGTTATAAGAAATTACATTTATTCAGCTAACAAAACACTGCAAGTTAGGACAGGGTAGCACTCTTCTATTTCTCTTTGTATGCTTTTCTGTTAAAACATTTTTATTGCTTGCATTAGTGTAACGATGTATCATGCAAGCTTCATAAATTGTTCCTAATTCATCCATTCAGTGTCATGAACTAGTCTTTAGTTTCATAGATCGTGTTGAATTTCAGTATGCTCGACAAGTAATTACTATATTATTCCTGCTGGCCTTTAACCTTATTTATCTTATAGGGATTTATCGACAAGATACAGATGCATTAACGAGGGTAGTGTAGCGTTGTTATCTGGTGCTACACGGAAGTCATCCTTGGCTTTCAAGATGTTTTCTTTAGGATTTTATAAATGATTTTGGGTAATAGCCATCAGTGTAAAAGGAAGGTAATGGGACCAAGCCATGACAGTTGAGTACTAGAGTCGCACTGTAACTAAATGATTTTGTCAAACATTATACTTGAGTACTGATTTCTAAAGTATGTTTACATCTGGCTAAGAATGGATATATTGATGTTTCAATGGTTAATGGCGCATTTCAAATTTTCGATGATATAGGCTAGAACAATTGACTAGTGGAGTGGCAAAAACAAGAAAAGTAAATAACTAGACGTGAGACCAAAAGAAAAGGAGACAAAAGGAGGGATTGGAAAATCAGAAACCCATATGCACATGGGCTTAATACATAACCCAAAAACACATATTTCATTGCAGATTGGTTAAACCCTTTTCTATCCCTCTCCAATATTTCATTGCAGATTGGTTAAACCCTTTTCTAACCCTCTCCAAGGAAAGGAATTGGTTCTTTCGCAACAATCACTATTTATTAGGCACATCGAAAGGTTGATTGGCCTTTCATCTCTGGGGTTTCACATTAACTCATTGCAGCCTTGCATGCAAAAATTCCAGGAATAAGTACTGCACTGCCACTAGGAGTGTGATTATATATATAATATAGTTCAGATGCACTGCAAAGTTAGAAATATTATACTCGTTTGAGGCAATAAATATGATTTAAGTGAGAGTGGAAGTGGATATTTCGATATTAACAAAATGAGATCTGATTCAGAAAAGAACAAGGCATTCTGCGGTTTAATGGATCAAATGAAGATTATGGTATGAATTATTGCAGGCACTCCTTGCATCTCAGTCACTTCCAATAATCTTTCATCATCTAAAAATAATTAAACGTTGTCATAACTTTGGTTTCATGTTTAATTTTCCCATTCACCTGGTAGCTGATTCGCATTCCATTCTAGCCACTTCCATCAAGTTGTCCATGAGAAAGAAGGTGTGCCATATATTGCTGCAAGGACATTAAAAACGATTCATAACTTAAAACATCGCTGGAGCAAAATACATCTCTATGCATGCAGATACCATGGACAGGCTAAATTTTCCACCTCGTTATATTAGGAAAAATCAAATTGCAAACAAGGAAGCAAGCACTAAGCTATTGGGAAATAAATGAAAATGGACGCACATCTTTATCATCCCCAACAGCACTGAGGATGATCTTTCAAAACCTTAAAAATCTTTAGTTCATTAATACATCAAACATGATCAAGGTGAATGGTACAAAGAGGAAAGTAATCCCCTGACAGAAATATGGGACGCAGAACGAGGATTGAAGTAACAGGAGGTATCAGATAGACAATGATTGACGAAACAAAATGAAAACAGAACGTCAAGAAATGTTGGATGCATTCTATAAAAATCTCCCACATACTCTTATCACCATTCATTCCATTACCTTATAAAACTTCTCAATTAATATCCATAGATAAAGAAGTCATATCTTTAAAAAAGACATCAATTTGCACATAAAACACACATATATACAAAATTTGATGAAGACAATCATAATAAACTTCCAAACATACAATAGCATAATTTGGTTCAGAAAAACTTACTGCATGATACGCATAAGGTGATTTCCCTTGGCGATCAAAGTGCTTGGCCATAATGCAGTACTCAATCGGACCCCACTCCTCTGATTCAAAGCAATTGCCAAGTGCAGCTTTATATAACTACCAAGAAAAAATTAACAAAAACTCAAGCAACAGGACAACAATACATAAAGTATCAAACAAACAAAATACACAGCCATAAATAAGAATCATTACAAACCTTAGCTGTATCTGTTAAAAGTTCAGTCCCAGCTGGGTAGGACGCATAAAATTGATCACCCCTAGAAAACCCAGCTCTAGTTCTGTAACACCCAAAAAATAGACCAAAGAAAGCATTTAAATTTATGTAAAAATGAAAACTCCTTTTCTTTTCTTTGTGTATTATGTAATTGTTATGAGATTGAAGCAAACTCACGTATTGCTTGTATAAGCATAGGCCAGAAGAGCAGTGAAGCAGTAAAACCCAGAGTAAGACACGATTCTGCGAAACTTTTGAATCTTTAATATTTCTTTAAATCCATCTAAGAGCATCATGATTGCAGATACTTCAAGGTTTGCGCGAGACAAATGAAGTGAAGTAAAAGAGTAATCAATGAGACATTTGATCGAACATCTTGCGCTCAGAAAAAATATGCGCTTCTTCGTAGTAAAAAGTGAATGCTTTCTGCCTAAGCACTTGCAATAACAAAAAATGGGCGCTTACAAATTGCTAAAATAAGACTAATAATAAAACGACATGTCGTTCATATTTTAGGACTTTCGCCTCTAGTTTTCAAGCCATACACTAACCAATGAAGCCCGAGACCCTTCTTGCTGGATATCAAATTTTTCTACCGCCTTGTCAGTTCTGAGAGTAAAATATCGAACAGCTGACTGCAGAACGCAATTTAGCCTCTTAAAACAGCTTTGTTTTTCTTGATCTATTGGGGTTCGGTTTAGTATCAGTTCGAAACCTAAAGAGATTCCCAGAGATCAATACTCTGTTGCTAGGTATCTTTTACTGGCCTTTCAAAAAAAAAAAAGGCATCTTTTGCTGCGATTGCTGGGTTTCTTGACTTGATTTCAGAGTTCAGGAACCGTCCTGTTTGGATCAAGACAAAGAAATATGAGGGAATATAGAGGTTTCTGATGGCTGAAAAAAGGTTTCGAAAGTGAATGGTGAGCTTGCTGGTTACATGCAGAGGTGGGGGAGTCTATGCTCATGATATCTAGTTCTTGCTGATCAGTCAGTAAATTCACAGGCTATCAGCATGACACAGAAGGATTGGGATTTGGAGAGAGGGGTCTTTGCTAACGAGAAGGATTCTGAATCAGAATTCTGAAACTTGCCCTACTGGTGCTTGCTGTAGCATTATACTGGCACAACATACAAAGACTTAAGATTAAGTCCTATGAGCAAATGTAAAGATGGAATGCCAGTGAGTTTGTCGGCTATAAAGTCCACTAATCATGTTTCATGCACATTGCAACTGTTTTGTTTTTGACTATAATTTGCTTGCCTAACTTGCAAGAGCTTTTGCAAAATAACAAGGACAATCTTGAATTAGTTTCAAAGAGGAAAGTGACTGCTCAAAGTTAGCCAATAAAATTGTCAAGCATGTAGCTTGAGGGGATGCGACTTTCTGGTACAATTTCATATTCTTGCAAATCCTTTTACTTTTCAAATCATAACTATTTTGGGCTTTAATTTCAGCTGTTAGAATTGACTAGTTTTTCTTCTTTTTGAATTTAAAAGAGATTTCACTTGTGGAATTACATTGTGAAATGTCAGCTGATGATTATGATAATTATTAATTTCATCTTTACTTACTCAATTTAGACTTTGGACCAATGAATGTTCATTTCAAAGCCAACCATCACGCTTGATTCTCCCATTCGATCGCTTGTCGTCTTCAAGTAATTATTTTGTTGCACGATATTAAGGAGTCTTGCTTTCCATTTTTCTTTTCAGGGGAAGAAAAAAGAAAATAATGAACTCAACAAGCCTAGCTTTCTGCTTCCTCCAGCTCCTTTGTTTCCTCCACCAATATTTGGCCTCATCACCACCAGCTAATGCTGCCTCTACATTTCCAGATGAAGCTTTCCCAACTAAGTCTGGTTACCTCCCTATCAACCCTAAAACTAGTAGTTCAGCCATTTTCTACACGTTCTATGAGGCCCAAAACACTCCCTTACCTCTCTCCCAAACCCCTCTTCTTATCTGGCTTCAGGGAGGTCCCGGTTGCTCTTCTATGATGGGAAATTTTTTCGAGGTTGGTCCTTATCGTGTCAATGAACTCCTTACTCTTGAACCCAATGAAGGCTCTTGGAACCACATTTTTGGCCTACTTTTCCTTGATAATCCAATAGGGGTTGGGTTTAGTATCGCTGCTAAGCCTGAGGAGATACCTAGGGATCAAAACCTTGTTGCTGAGCATCTTTTTGCTGCTATTACTGGGTTTCTTGACTTGAACCCAGATTTTAAGAATCGACCTGTCTATATCGCCGGCGAGAGTTATGCAGGAAAATATGTTCCTGCTATTGGGTATTATATTGTGAATAAGAACATGCTGTCCTTGTCAAAACAGGTGAATTTGAAAGGTGTAGCTATAGGTGACGGGTTAACTGATCCAGTGACGCAGCTAAAAACTCTAGCTTTTAATGCTTTTTTTACAGGGTTTATCAATGAAAGGCAAAAGGGCGAATTGGAGAAAGCTCAAGAAACCGCAAGTGAGTTGGTTAAAATGGGAAAATGGAGTGAAGCAGCAGATGCAAGGAGCAAAGCCTACGGTTTGTTGCGTAACATGACAGGATTAGCTACCTTGTACGATTACACAAGGAAAGAGCCTTACAAGACGAAGTTGGTAACAAAATTCTTGCAGCCAGATGAAGTTAAGAAAGCATTAGGTGCAAATGAATCTATAGTATTTGATGTATGCAGTGATGTGGTTAAGCAAACGCTGCATGGAGACGTGATGAAGAGCGTGAAATACATGGTGGAGTTATTGGTGAAAAAAAGCAAGGTGTTGTTATATCAGGGGAAATTTGATATGCAAGAGAGTGTAGTTTCAACTGAGGCTTGGATCAAGACAATGAAATGGGAAGAGATAGAGAGGTTTATGATGGCTGAGAGAAAAGTTTGGAAAGTGAAGGGAGAGCTTGCTGGGTATGTGCAGAAGTGGGGGAGTTTGAGCCATGCTGTTGTATTAGGGGCTGGACATCTTGTGCCTGCTGACCAACCACTACATTCTCAGTCCATGATAGAGGATTGGGTTTTGGAGCAGAGGGCCTTTGCCTCTTAAGGATTCGAAGGATCCATCCATTTTTTTTTTTTTTACACCAAATAAATTTCATAATTGTTATGATGGCCTCTGTCCATATGAAACTATATATTCTTTCTTTGTCAAAATCACTATACATCTATTTTGGCTACATTCTTGAAAAAGATAGTCCCATAAACACCCTCGCTACTACTAAGAACTGCAATAACCTTCATAGTTGTTTCTTTGTGATCTACACAAAAGCATTAAACAGATGATCTATCATTGTTTCTTTTTTTTTTTTTTAAAGGGTTGAAGTTGCTATCTATCTATCTTTTTTCCAAAAAATATTTTAATAAATTCATGAGTTAATATTTTTATAGGTAAACTACAAAAAAATTCACTACTTTTGGCGCTTTTTGCAATTTCAACATATATTTTTTTTAGCAATGTCATTTACCACCTTTATAATTTTTGCAATTCTAAGCACAAAAAAAATTGAATTTAAAATTAAACTGACATACCAATTGAAATTATCTTTAGTTTTTTTTGTGGAACTCATATATGATCTAATATACAAAAATAGTACGTTTTATGAGATCTTGAAATTTTAAAATGTACTATTTTAAATTGCTCAATTCCTAAAACAAATTGATAGATAAAACCATTTAAAATTGTGTTTTGAAATCTTAGCACGCATTAGTTTGTCCATTAGACTTTAAATGGATCATATTTAAAAAATTAAAGATAATTTTAACTGTTACAACTATCAATTTTTGTCTGAGAGTTTATCGTGCTTCGAATTGTAAAAATTAGAAAAGTGGTGAATGACATTGCTAAAAAAAAAGATATGTTGAAATTGTAAAAAGCGCCAAAATTATGAATTTTTTTGTAGTTTACCCTATTTTTAATTCAAAAGTCATTTCCCTCAGGTTACGTTTGCACATATATGGAAGGAGAGACTGTTTAAGTGTGTGCTCTTTAGTTGTTAACAACAGTAAACGGCAAATCAATACATTATTGAAAGAATTAATGATGGAGGAGAGTGGCTTAGGACTATGCAGTGCAGCGCAGCTAGCTAGTGGAAGATTGTAAGATTCCTGATTTTAGCTTTAATTTTATAAAGCAGGCAAACTCCTTTGATTTGCTTTGCTTTATTATGAGGAAAGAAGTTGAAGAAGAAGAAGAAGTAGAAAAGCTTTTGTCCGATTGAGTTTTTTTTTTTCTCGCGTCCTAGTAGCTTTTTGCATTTAGCCTTGAATTAGAAAAGTTCATTATGTTTTTGCCTATTCATAAGATGTTTTAATTGACCTTCACATATAAATTCACTGATCGTCACCTATAAGTTTAGCCTTATGTAAGTTTAATAATTTTCACCTGCATATTTAATAATCTTCACTTGCTTATTTAATAATTTTTACATGCATATTCACTGACCTTTACTTGAATATTCATTAATATTTTTCTTTTATTTTTAATAGAATGAAAAAAGTATTTTTAATTTATCAAAAAACTATTTTTTCTTTTTATTTTATTAACTAAAGTCTTTGAATTTAATTTTTCGTTCATGATTTTAGTCAAAATAAAATTTGTATTCATTAAAAATTATATAATTTTTTATTTTTAATTATAATAAATAGAGTTTTAATTGTATTTTTATTTTAGTTAAATATTGCAGTTAATTATTTAAATAATGTAGGCTCATAAGATAAAATATGTAGTGGATTTGCATATCTCATTTCATGAGCTTGAATTAAAAAAAAATTAGTTGATATTTTTTTACTTATCGATAAGTTAAATTCATTGAGCTTCACATATAGATTCACTGACCTTTAGCTGCTGGTTCATTAACCTTCATCTGCAGATTCGTTAGCCTTTTTGAACCTGCAGGTTCAATGATCTTCACCTGCATATTCATTGATCTTCATCTGCATATTCATTGACCTTTATTTGCATATACATTAATATTTTCCTTTTGTTTTTAATAGAAATGAAAAAAAAATTCTTTATCAAAAAATATTTTTTCTTTTTATTTTATTAATTATAGTGGTTGAATTTATTTTTTTATTCATGATTTTAGTTAAATAAAATTTTTATTCATTAAAAATTTATTTTATTTTTTATTTTTTAATTATAATAAATAAATTTTTACTTGTTTTTTATTTATTTTAGTTAAATAATGTAGGTACATTACTTAAATAATGCAAGCTTATAAGATAAAATATGTAGCTTTATTACTTAAATAATGCAAACTCATTAACTTTCATCTACATATTCATTAACTTTCACCTACAGGTTCTTTAATCTTAGATTCTTTAATCTTCACCTTCAGATCCATTAGTTAAATACTACAATTTCATTATTTAAATCATAAATGTCCATTAATTATACACTATAGATTCAACACTTTTTTTCTTAATATACATAACTCATAATTATAATTACTTATTTTAGAAGTCAGCCCCTTTTGGATTGGTGGTAAAGCCACTTGTCCATAGAGTTTGGCATGCTTAGAAGTTGACAGTTCTAGTCCCTCTCCTCTCTCAACCCATATATGTAATAGATGTTAAAAAACAATTATTTTAGAAAAGAATTACAATCAATGAATTATATATGCAAAGTATACTAGAGAACCTTTACGAAAATCCTTTTATATTATATTTTGAAAAAGAATAATTGAAAAGATGTAGCTTTTCACCATAAAATAGAGTGATGTGCTTACCTATTGATATAGCTAATGTTTGCGAACCTTAGAAATAGTCAAAGATATGTAGTGGGATAGAGCTGAAAACAACCAACCAAAAAAAAATTAGAAATATTTATGATCAGTTCATCACAATATTTACAATCACTAAAAACAAGATAAAGTGCTGAAGAGTTAAAAAAAATGCGTCTTCTTACACGTGTATGGACCCTGTCTATACTGTTATATGTACAGAGATTCCTAATATAATTTGCCTCTGTGTCATTGATCATTGAACATACAAACATCCAGCCAAACGGATGTCGTGAAATTTACTTCTACTTACAGCAGCTTAGATGTAGAATTAAAATATGATGACAATCCTATGATAAGCACAAACAAAACAAGATGAACCTAGATGACTAGGAATTGCCGGATGTAGAGCCTGCATAGATCGACGACGGTGGAGAGGTCTGCATAAAGATCGGACTACAGTGGGCAATTTTCACCAGCCATGTCAATCTTTTTGCGCTAAAAGACCCATGGAGAGAAGCCAGTGACACGAAACTCCTGGGCATGAGAAAGGAAGCTATCTCTTTATGGATCATGTGAAATTTCTCTCAAATGTGGATCATAAGCCAAAATATCAACAAGCTATAATTAAGCTATCATCAAAATATATACAAGAAAAAAGAAAAACCACACAAACTCTGAATTTATTTATGAACAAAGGACTAAAAAAGCTGGTGTTTGAATGATTTCATGGCCAAAAAAGGCAAAAAAAACCATTCAAAACCAGTATACGGAGCAAGGAGGAAAAGATGTACAGTACCTAGGGTTGGGAGAAAAGTCTAAAAATGGAGGAAATTTAAGTTTAAAGGATCCATCTCTGAATTCGTGAGGTCACTCTGAAATTTTTACCTTATTTTATTAATCGGGCTTTGATTTTAAACTTGAAATATCACAGTTTGGACTGGGGACATCATATAATGTCAGAGAGCAATTTAATATGTCGGAGCCAAGCTCCAATTGTTGGTTGTCATCCTCTAGAGCAGTGTAGTATTGTATGTATAATTTCATGAATAAGATGAAAGGATGAGTTTCCTTGAAATGACTTGAAGAAGACAAACATATCATGCAGCAATGGTCCAATAGAACGAGACAAAAATATCAATGTTAGGGTGATATTGTAGTAATGAAATACAGATGCAATTTCTTGTTTTTAAAATATTTCAAATCTTGTATTAAATTATTGTTTTTAAACAATACCGTGTTTATCCTTTTGAGCTTGTGTGTTTGAATAATATATAAAATTATCATAATTTTTTGAAATAATATATTTTATTTTTTTTCTCCAGCGATGCGGTATCTCCTATTGAGGAAAACCGCATCATTCAAAATCCATGGTTTTGACAAATTTAAAAAACAATATTCTGTTTGCCATTTTAAATAGAAAATAATTATTGTTTACCATTCTAATCAGCCAATAATCTCCAACAATAATTGGTAAGCAAAAACTAACATAAATTGTTTTAAAAAAAACAAAAATTTCTTTTATTACCACAAACAGTTAAAATTCCCAATTTTTTAAAGTTAAAAGCGAGGGGTTAGCAACCACTAAATTAGAATTAAATTAAGAATCTTTTTGGCACAAGATGCTGCCAAATGCCAATTACTAACGCCTCGATAAAGCTCCCAATGTTTCAATCACAAAATTAAGGCCAAATGATCATCAAGCTTGCGTCTTGGAAGAAAATAATGGAATCAGCGACTGCATTGACTTGCTGCTCCTTGCACTTCCTTATCCTCTGTCTCCTCCTCCATCAATCATTAGCTTCATCACCTCCAACTTCAATCTATGCATTTCCTAATGAAGCTCTTCCCACTAAATCCGGCTATCTTCCCGTTAGCTCCAAAGCGAATTCGGCCTTTTTTTACACTTTCTATGAAGCTCAAAACTCCTCCTTACCTATCTCTCAAACCCCACTTCTTATCTGGCTTCAGGGCGGCCCTGGCTGTTCCTCCATGATCGGTAACTTTCTTGAACTGGGTCCATATCGTGTTGTTGGCTCTGCGACTAAAAACATCAAACATCTTGCTCTCGAACGCAATTTGGGTTCTTGGAACCGTATTTTTGGCCTTGTTTTTCTTGATAATCCAATCGGAGTAGGATTTAGTATCGCTGCTAAACCTGAAGAGATACCTAAAGATCAGCGCTCTGTTGCTAAGCATCTTTTTGCGGCGATTAGTGGGTTTATTGGCTTGGACCCAGAGTTTCGAACTCGCCCGATTTATATTACAGGGGAGAGTTATGCGGGAAAGTACGTTCCTGCCATTGGGTATTATATTTTGCAGAAGAATACGAGGTTGCAAGTGTCGAAACGAGTGAATCTTAAAGGAGTGGCTATAGGTAATGGCTTAACAGATCCAGTGACACAAGTGAAAACTCATGCTGCAAGTGCATATTATACGGGTCTGATTAATAAGAGGCAAAAGAGTGAATTAAAAGAAGCTCAATTGAACGCAGTTGAGTATGTTAAAATGAGTAATTGGAGCGAGGCAACGAATGCAAGAAACCGGGTCTTGGATCTGCTTCAAAACATGACAGGGCTAGCCACTTTGTATGACTATACAAAGAAAGCGCCTTACAGTACAAATTTGGTCTCAATTTTTCTGCAGTCAGTGGAGGTGAAGAAGGCACTGCGTGCAAATAAATCAATAGTTTTCGAAGAATGCAGCGATGCAGTGGGCGAGGCACTGCATGAGGATGTAATGAAGAGTGTGAAGGACATGGTTGAATTGTTGGTGAAGAAGAGTAAGGTACTGTTGTATCAAGGGTTCTTTGATTTGAGAGATGGTGTAGTTTCTACTGAAGCTTGGGTCAAGACAATGAAGTGGGACGAGATAAAGAATTTTTTAATGGCTGAGAGAAGAATTTGGAAAGTGAATGGAGAGCTTGCTGGGTATGTGCAGAAATGGGGAAGCTTAAGCCATACTGTGGTATTAGGGGCTGGACATCTTGTGCCAACTGACCAGCCATTGCATTCTCAGGCAATGATAGAAGATTGGGTTTTGGATAAAGGAGCGTTTGTTTCCGATTTGGACTCTGCGTCACAATAATTCTGTAGCTCATGCTCTGTTGTTGTAGCTGTAACAGATTCCTGTATGAGTTGAATAAAATTTTCAAGTGCTCCAGTACAAAATATTTTCGGTCTTTTAGTTCATTGAAAGCTGGATTCAACCCAGACTTGAACAAATAAAAAAAAATGCATTTCTGATGAATGATCGTAGCATTCTATTTGCAGATCACTTTTCTTGGTTTTGTTCAGTTGGTTCTGCTTCTGAGGTCCTCAGAATTTGTTTCTTGGTATAATTTGGATTCAATGACATAATTTACCAAGTTTGTGACTGTTTTCTTCATCTGGAAACTATTATATATCAGATTATAAGTTCTCAAACTCATAAACATATCCAGAAGATTGAATGATTGATCAAAATCTCAGTATTAACTCAAGAAAGCACCAAACTTTCAGTTCCATACATTTCCAAACAAATGGAACACTCAAACCCCATATTCTCAACCAAATTATGCGAATGAATACTATAAAGAAAAGTGTTCTTCTAGCAGGCAAAATAAAAGCCTCAGATTGGCTTTTTGAATGGAGAACAACAATCTGTTATATATTGTTTACGATTTTAATTTTCCAATAATTCCAACATTGCTACATAAACAAAAACGAACAGCAAAAATAGAAAATTTCTTTTATTACCGCAAACAGTTAGCCCCAATGTCTGACGTTAAACCAAAGGGTTAGTGTATTCCTAGCAAGCAAGGACAAATGGTCAATTTACCCTAGGTACTAGTATCAAACAATCAAATAGGTTAAATTTAATTTTTTTTTTAAATAAATTAATTTTTTTCTCACATGAAATACACATAGTTAAAATAGTTATTAAATATATAATTTATTTTATTTTTATTAAAAATAAATATTATTATAATATTAACATAATAAATTGCTAATAATAAATAATATATATTATTGATAATAATTCATATAAAATGTACATTACATTTTAAGAGTTATTATAAAAAATAATACTAAAATAAAAATAAATGGTTAAAAATGTTCATATTTTTACAATAGTGATAGTTTTAAACGTTATGTATGAAAAATAAAAAAATATAATATTTATAAGATATAAAAATTAATATGGAAAAATAATATTATTTTTTATCTATAATATAATTAAAATTTTGAATCTTATACTAATTTAATAATTTATGTATTTATTTAAATTTGATAATAAATATCATATAATTATTTTATTTTTATTTAAATATATACCATTTTTAAATATAAAATTTGAAAATTTAAAATACAAACTAAAACTATTCTCATTAATTCTAAAAAATTTTAAAAATTAAGTTAAAACTATTTTTATGAATATATAAAAAGTATATGTCGATTTTTTTCAAAAATTGTTTTCCATCTATTGATAGTTTTATTTATAGTATAGATAATTTTAAAATTTCTATTTAAAAGTTAAATAAGTCCAAAATGGAGTTGGTTCAACACATTCATCCTCCTTCAAATAATTTTAATTTATGTTTTCTATAGGCTTTTTATTTGAAAATTTATCGTTAATGCATGTAGACATGTGTATGGATGAAGTGATAAAAATAACAAGTTCACTTCCTCCCATTAAGATTGTATTGCACCATTTAAGATTTGGTCAAAGTTTGGACTTAAATGATTTTTAAATAGAAGTTTCGGATATTTACTAAAAAGTTCAAATTCGAACTATTTGACCTTTGAATATAAAATTCGGGATCTTTTTGGCACATGATGTTGCCAATTACTTATTTTATGCCTCAATAAAGCTACCAATGTTTCAATCACAAAATTAAAGGATAAATCCATTATGAAGTCCCTAGATTTTGATATTTTATTTTATTAAACCTTTTAATTTTTATTATATTTTATTAAATTTTTAATTTTTTATTTGTATATAAATTAATGACAAATGAGACTGAAATAATAAAATTGTAAAATAAGTTCTATTTATTCTATCAAAATTGTGATATCGATCGTAAGTTTTAATAGTAAATGTGTCATTAGAATTACCAATTGAAGCATATAATCTCTATGGACATTTTTTCTTACACTCTGCCTTCGTCTTTTTTCTTTCATTCTTCACAAACACATATCTCTAAATCTTTTATAACAACATATTTAGCAACAACGAACTTAAATTGTTGCACAATTTCATTACTTCAATCTAATTTTTCCTTAATCTATATGAAAATAAAAGATTGAGTGTTTAATAAAATATAATAAAAAAATAAAGGACTTAATAGAATAAAGTATCAAAATTTAGAGGTCTTATAATGAATTTATCCAAAATTAAATGATCATCTATGAAGAACATAATGGAATCAACGACGGCATTGACATGCTGCTTCTTGCACTTCCTCAACCTTTGTTTTCTTCTCCATCCGTATTTAGCTTCACCACTAGGGACGTAATCGAACCGAGTCGAGTCAATACACTGTCAAACTCGAGTTCAACTCGACTTTTAAACTCGAAATTCGAAATTCGAGCTCGACTCAAACTCGAAACTCAAAGCTCGAGCTCGACTCAAACTCGATCAAGCTCTTTTTTTTTTAAACTTGAGTTTGACTCAATTAAATAATTTGTATACTCGAGCTTGACTCAATTAATTAAATAAAATTTATAAATTTTTAAAATTATATATTTTAACATATTCAAATTTAATTCGAGTTCGAACTTGAACTTGAACTCGACTTAATTAGCAAAGATACATGTATAATTATATTAAAATAAAGGGTAAAATAGTAAATATATCAAACTCAACTTGAACTCGATAGGCTCGATTAAGCTCACGAGCCTATCGAGTCACAAATTTAGGAGTTCGAGCTCGACTCGACAATAATCGAGTCAATTTCAAATTTTTTCCAAGTCGATCCTGAGTAGCTCACAAACTGACTTAACTCGGTTACACCCTATCCAGCACCACCATCTTCAATCTACACATTAATCTCGGGCTAAAACTAACACTAATTTGATGTTGGTAAACAGTGCCACAATAAATTTGATATGTATTGCTCACTAACAATAAATATTAATTACAAAATAACTAATATATTTTTACATTTGTATCATTTTATACCAATATCAACTTTACATTATTTTATTTCTCTTTTCATGATAATTATTTTGTTTATTTTTTATTATATTTTATTTATAATAATTTCATGATATAAGTTTCAACTTTTTAATTATAATATTTAAATATATTTTATTTATAAATAAATATTAATAATATTTAAATTGAATAAATATATACAAAATAAAAAGTGTGTAATTTATAAAAATAATAAAAATAAAAAAGTAATAAAAATAAAAAATATCAAAGAATATATAAAAAATATTTATTTGACTGTAAAAATTAATGTTATAGATTGGAGATTAGATTATTGTAGAAACAATAAAATAGTGTAAGACTTGCACCAATTTAATGTTTTAGGTTGAAGATGCCAAAGCTGGCTATTTTCCCATTAGCTCCAAAATGAATTCATCCATTTTGGCCAAATATATAGTTCCACTCCGAAATTTTATTTAATTAGCCTTTAGCACTCAATAATTTTTATTATGTTCAATTTAACTTTTAAACATTTATTTCAAACCTATCTAACTCTTATAATAGATAAAATTGAAGTATTTTATAAATCAATGTTAATATAAATATAAAAGAAATTTATATAAATTAAAATTATATTTAATGGAAGAAAAATAAATTTTTTCTAACTTACTAATATTAATTTTTAATTCTATTTATATTGTTTTGAAGTTAATTTTAATATTTTATATATTTAAAATTATTTAAAATTAAATTTTTATTTATTTTAATATTGTATAAATTAAATAGAATCAAAAAGTATAAATTAAAGGATAAAAAAAGTTTAAAATGGAAGTTTAAAAATTGAATGAAAAATAATAAAATTAGAAAAATATTAGAGGTGAACCGTTGAAACCATACATTCTGCCCATCTATTTTCTAAACTTTCTATGAAGCTCAAAACACATCCTTAAACTATCTGTCGACCCCACTTCTTATCAGGGTGGCCCCATTTGTTCCTCCTCGATGGGTAATTTTTTTGAAATGGGTTGATATCATGTTGTTTAGAAGTGCACGAAAATTAACCAAACGATCAAATCAAATTGGTCAAACCAATTTAAATTAAAAATTATGGTTTAAAGTAATTAATAGTTAATTATGATTTGAAAATTTTTTTTAAGCCGTATTTTTTGTTTGGTTATGATTTAAAAAAATAAAAATTTAATTAAACCAAATCAAACCAATAGTATGATAATATTACATTTTTTAATATACATAGAATAGTAGGGTATGGGGCATATAGTTATCATGCAACTTTAATATACGCTAATATTTTTTTTAACATTTACACTTTTAAATATGGAAAAATTATAAATTTGGTGTTTCAACTTTTATAATTTTTCTATTTATGCGTTTGATTTTTTTTTTTGCAATCAAGTGTCTGAACTTTAGAAACATATCAATGTAGTGTTTCCAGAAGATTTAATATTGACTGGGTGCTGAAACAGATCAAACATGACCAACTTTTATTCCAGTTGTTAGTCATGTCATATGTCACGTGTATTGCATTATTTAAAAGACAAAATTAACCTTATTAAAGTTTATAAATTGACAAAAATAACTTCAACATTAACTTCCGTAGCAAACATTGAGAGTGACTAAATAAGGGTAATTTTATCCTTTAAATAATGCAACACCTGTGGCAAATGACATGGTTAATGACTGAGATAAAAGTGGATCTCATTTGATATGATTGAGCACCTAGTCAATATTAAATTGTCCGGAGACACTATATTGATATGCTTTTCTAAAGTTTAGACACTTGATTGCAAAAAAAAAAAAAAATTCAGACGCTCAAATAGAAAAACTACAAAAGTTAAGACACCAAATTTGTAATTTTTCCTTTAATTATATACAAACTCTAACTTCCCATGACTTTTCAAGTCTCTTTTTTTATTCTCTAACAATAATACGTCTATTATCATCTTATTTCTTACATTCTTATAATAGCAACTTCATTTATTATTATTATTATTATGCTTTGGATCATATGTATAGAATATGAATTTTGCATTTTGTTATATTTTTAATAGATTTCACAAGATATATTATTAGTTATTTTAATCTTTATTTTATTCATTTACTATTTTTTTAAACTGACCAAACCGACATCCAAACTTAATCCAAATATCATTGATTTGGATAATTTTGAATGATATTTTGTTTGGTTAAGAGTTCTCATATTTAAAAATCAACTTTATTGATTTAATTAAAAATTTATGATTTAAACCAATTAAACCGAACCATAAACACCCCTAATATTGTTGATAGGGTTGTTTGTTTCATAAAAAATAAAAGTTAAGAATTAGAATGAGCGAGTTCAATTTTTAGGGTTTGGTTTATTGAAACTTTTTATAAGAGTATAAATGGATTTTCCATCAATTTGAATCACCTATTTTCCTTAAAGGATAAAAAATAATTTTTATTTTCATAAAATTAAGTCAAATTAATTATAAATTGGTTAAAATTTTAAATATTATCGTATTAAAATTTATACAATATAATATTTTTTGAAGTAATAAAATAAAATATACAAATTTATAATAATTATTATTTAATATATTTTCATATACAAATAAAATATTTCGATTTGATTCTTTTGAAAACCAAACAATTTGTTAAAAATTTTATTTTATTTTCCATTTATCTTCCAATTCGGATTACCATTCCGAAATATGAACAAGGCTAGCCTAAAGTAAAAATGCCAAATGCCAATAAATTTGGGTTCTTGGAAAGGTATTTTTGGCCTTGTTTTTCTTGATAATCCTATCGGAGTAGGATTTGGTATAGCTGCTAAACCTGAAGAGATACCTAAATATTAGCGCTCAGTTGCCAAGCATCTTTTTGGTTCAATTACTAGGTTTATTGATTTGGACCCAGAGTTCAGAAATTGTTACAGGTGATAGTTATGCAGGAAAGTACGTTCCTGCAATTGGGTATTATGTTCTGGAGAAGAATACGAGGTTGCAAGTGAATCTTAAAGGGCTTAACATATCCAGTGACAACTGAAAACTCATGCTGCAAATGCATATTATTCTGGTTTGATTAATAAGATGCAAAAGAGTGAATTAAAGGAAATTCAACGGAAGGCAGTTGAGTATTTTAAAATGAGAAATTGGAGCGAGGCGACAAATGCAAGATTCCGGGTCTTGGATTTGCTAAAAAACATGACAGGGTTGAGCACGTGGTTGCTTATAATACGAGGTTGGTCACAGATTTGTTGCAATCAGTGGAGGTGAAGAAGGCATCGCGTGCAAATGAATCAATAATTTTCGAAGACTGCAGCGATGCAGTGGGTGATGCGCTGCATGAGGATTTAATGAAGAGTGTGAAGGGCATGGTTGAATTTTTGGTGAAGAAGAGTAAGATACTGTTGTATCAAGGGTTTTTGGATTTGAGAAGTGGAGTAATTTCTAATGAAGCTTGGATCAAGACAATGAAGTGGGAAGAGATAAAGAATTTCCCAATGGCTGAGAGAAAAATTTGGAAAGTGAATGGAGAGCTGGGTACGTGCAGAAATGGGGGAGCTCAAGTCACGTTGTTGGTATTAAGGGCTGGACATCTTGTGCCAATTTGACCAGCCATTACATTCTTAGGCAATGATGGAAGATTGGGTTTTGGACAGAGGGGTGTTTGCTTACGATCTGGACTCTGCATCAAAATAATTTTGCAGGTGTTATAGCTGTAAGTCTCTAACAGATTCCTGTATAAGTTGAATAAAATTTGCAAGTGCTCAGGCACAAACAGTTTCCGGTCTTTTAGTTCATGGAATCCAACCTTGAACAAAAAATGCATTTCTGATGAATAATATAGCATTCTACATATGCAGACCGCTTTTCTTGGTTTTTTATTCAGTTAGTTCAAAGTGTCTTTACCCTTCCAAGCTGAGGTCCACAGGATTTGTTTCTTGGCATAATTTGGATTCAATGAAATAATTTATCAAGTTTGTGACTGTTATCTTTATAACTATTATATCAGATTATCAGTTAATGATTGGTCAAAACCTCAGTATCAAATCAATTCTATATATTTACCCAAATTAAGCAAATGAATACTAAAGCTGCCAAAGAAAAGTCTAGGAAAAATAAAGCCTCAGATTAGCATTTTGGCACATTCCTCATCGCAGCCAACAACCCATGTAGCTGTAGTACATGGTGCG
The DNA here is from genome assembly GCA_949671775.1 of Mallotus repandus. Lineage (NCBI taxonomy): Eukaryota > Viridiplantae > Streptophyta > Magnoliopsida > Malpighiales > Euphorbiaceae > Mallotus > Mallotus repandus. The sequence continues at coordinate 51,860 of CATIWM010175202.1, forward strand.
CAAATAATATTGTTGCTGCCACTCATGCCCAAATGTTCTCCTCATCGGCAATAACAGAAAATTAATTCAATAATAAAAAAAAAACTTATGTAATGGCGTTTGGAGGCGGATTTGTGAGAAGGGTAAAGATGGGTTTAGCAAAAGCAGGAATTGGCCAGAAGGACCGAACCAAAATCTACTTTTGACCTATACCCATCATCATCCAGCACAAAACCCGTACTATGATGCCATTGATTTTGATGTTTAGGGGCTGGAAATTGCAGAGCGTCCGATGGAGAACCCACCGGTTTTTGAGAGCCACTGATTTTGTATTGCTCCCCCCGATTTAAGACCCAGCCCCAATTTCATCTCTTTTTTTAGTTACGCCGCTTAACGAATAGAAGATTGATTTGATAAAAATGAGCAGGCAGCAGATATGAAGAAGCTCTAGACTCCGCCATTTGTAGATCAGATCAGTGTTTATATACATCTTTTAGCTCAAAAACCCTAGAGAATAGATACACTTCTGTGTCGTATTTATACAGAGCAAAGGAGGAAAGCACGTGAGTCGAGCACGTGCTCCTGTACGGTTTCAGGTTCTCGGGTCGGTTTTGATGGTTCGGGCAAGGCCGCAGCCCGCGGGAGTAGCCAACTGGGCTTTGCGAGCAGCTCTTTCGTTGGTTTCCTTCCACTGACCATACGACATCCCTCGCTCGCTCCCTCTTCTCTAAGCAGCACGAAGGAATTGAATTGAAGTTCAGAGGTGGAAGGTATGTATTTACTTTGCAATCTTTCTTTATAAGCGTCTCTAGCTTAGCTCAGCTTAGCTTAGCTTGAAAAGAACAAGCAATGGAACCATTTAGTAATTGCAGAAGAAAATTTTCAGTTGTCATTTACAAAATTGAATTCAATTTTCTTTTTTGGTTTCTTTTTGCTGGTTTTTTTATTAAATTTTTTTGGGAGGTTTTATATTATGCTGTTTTAGGAATGTCAAACTCATGCTGCTGTGAGGTTGCTTTAGTTTCTAATGGCACTCAGACTATCAGAGGTGCAGGCATTTGGCCATGTATGTATTTGGTTGATTGTTTTAATTTGTGATTATTCATTTGGTATGTTATATGTATTTGTACTAGTATCAGATTGGACGCTAAACAATTCATGTTCATGTTTCAGTGTAGTAATAGTGGGAAACAACTGAGAAGTGTAATTTTCTTCAAATGTCAAAGGGGACATCGAAATGCTTGCTGTAGAAGAATGAGGTACTTATGATGATACTTGTGCATTACATGTTCGAAGGATGTGAAATGGGAATTATTGTCACTGTTGTCAAATCTTTATGTGTTGCAGGTTCGGTCATTTTTTATCGAACATATCAATACTGCGTACACGGTCCAAGTACAAGTTTGCGGAGAAGCTGCTGGAACAACCAGATAAGTATGAAATGCCAAGTATATCTGGCCAGTCGAAGTTTCTTAGGAAGGTAAATTTTAGCTATTTGTGGGTGAAATAATGTGATGGCTGCTTAAAGTTAATGCTTCAAGGTTCTCTTAAAAGTTGGAATACGAGGAAAACTCCAAGATGCCTTATAGCATATCATTATGGACATTTCTAACTTGCATTCTGATTTCATGTAGGTATCAGTGCTAGTGGGTTATGATGGTTTTCATGATTTTGTTGAGAATAGAAAAGTTGAAATTCAATATGGTCAGGAACTCAAAGATACTACTGATGATTTTGATTTCTCCTTGGCTTGTAAAAGGTTTCCTTCTATTGTTTTGAGTAGTTCTCCTCCTGTGGAATTATATGATGAGACTAGTGATCACTCTGAAATGAAGAGCACTCTAGCTGCTGAAAGCTACAAAAAAATTGTATCAGGTGCTCTAGGTATGAAATTTGTCAATTCTGATGGATTTTATGGACAGTGGACTTCTGCAGACATCTTTCCAAGTGAGAAGTCTTCCATACCAAAAGCAGGAAAGGATGAGAGTGCATGCATAATTACTGAATCAAGAGAAGAAAAAGAAAATTTATTAGAAGAATTAAAGGAGGAAAAAGTTAGCAGTTTATCTTCACATTCTGAGGACATGACTTTGGAAACAAAAGAAAATTTAGATAATAAAGCTAGCATTCTGGAATCTTGTGCCAAAGGGATGCCTGAATCACTGCCAAGTCTTGCTTTTCTTAATAAACCTATCAGTTGCATTCCTGGCTTAAGTAAGAGACAATGCAATCAGCTGGAAAACTGTGGTTTTCACACGGTATGTTTATCAGGGGTTATTTGAAAAAAAAATAGAAAAACTTTTAGCCATTTATAATTGCAAGAATGCTTATGTTCACTCTGTTTCTGTTGCTTGATCTGCAGTTACGGAAACTGCTGCACCATTTCCCTCGAACATATGCTGATTTGCAGAATGCACAAGTTGGAATTGATGATGGACAGTACTTGATTTCTGTTGGGAAAATTTTGTCTTCCAGGTATTAGAATATTGCTCCCTGAAAATTTTGATCACCGTTTTCTTTTTTGGATGATTGAAAAGGTTACTCAAATTTTGCAAGGCATTTGTGAACATTTGTTTTGTCTTCTAATAAGTTTTTTGGATACTTGCTTGGGTAATTGTATTAGGTTCTTTCAAAAAGAGAACATTGATATCTATATAGCTGACCCCAACTGGTTCGGGATTAAGGCTTATCTGAATTGTATTGAGTTTTCTGGCCTGCATGATGGGTTGTCGTTGCCTGCCCCATATCATACACTGCCCATCTTGCCTGTTCCGTTGGGGATAGCTATAATGGACTTGGAAAATATGCCTGAATTAATCTCGAGTCCTGAATGTTTAGTCTGAAATAATTTATCAGAAGTAATGCTCTTTCTGACAACAACACTCTACTTGATGCAAGAATAAATGATCTAATTGTTTGATAAGAGGGAGAAGGCGGAGATGCTGCAAGGCTTACTGATGCTCACACTCCTAACAAGTATCTAGCTTTTGAATTGATAGAATGCATTTTAGTACAAAGTTTTCTGAAATCACTAATTGTCAAATAAAGAAATAAATAAATAAAATCTTGAAATGAAGGATAATGGTGTGGCATTTAGTTGTGGATATTCAGTTCTTTGTTTCTTGCTATCTTTCCCTAACCTTTTTATCTTCCTTGGTCTGCGTCTTGTTTCTAATCTGGCCCCTGTAATTTATACATTTAGACCTGTTTTTGAGCACATCTTTTACCTAGGAATGTTTGCATGGGTCATGTTTAGGTCTTGGATTTTGTTATTATTAGTTTCTTAACTAGCATTTATTTATGTATTTTTTCCAGTACATGGTACATAGTGTCCTTAATCCATGTGCATTATCATAGTCATGTTTGTATTCACGAGGCTAATATTATTCTTGTATGTGGTTAACTACGCATCCAGTAACCATTAATATGATCAGTAGTGATTTTGTGGTTTGATATTGATAATATTCACCATTTCTTTTGTAGGGGAGTTAGAGCCAGTTATTCTTTTTCATTTCTTGAGGTAGTTGTGGGTTGTGAGGTTGCAGATGAGTATCAGCATAACAATGATGATGTTGATAGTAAAGAAAAGAAAACCATTTATTTGCATCTCAAGAAATTTTTTCGTGGCACTCGTTTTACTTGTCAACCTTTTCTGAAAAGTCTTGAAAACAAGCATAAGCAGGGAGATGTCGTTTGCATTAGTGGTAAGGTGAGTTGATTTTCTCTATCATTGGCTGTTATTCTCTATTAATTATGGATTGTTATGAACATGAATTACTTCATAGCTTGTTGGCAACAGTGCTGTCAATAGCCACTGAAACTTGTAGCGGCTGAAGAAGTAAGTGAAGAAACTATGAGTGTGCACCAAACAATTCTCGAATAAACTTAAGTTCTCATTAATTGTTGCTTAGAATCCTGGGAGGATCGCTAGATTATATAATTCCTTATCAAGAGTCAAGACTAAAAGGTTTCCCTTTGTCCTATTAGAATCAAAATCATAAATTGAAGAATTATTGGTAAACTTGAAATCTCTAAATAAGAGGATTTCCTTATAAGTATCAGAAATCCCCAAATAGGGAACAAATTCCTAGCGAGCATGCACATGTTCCTTTATGCCCAAATACCCTTCTTTTAGTATGGTACTAACATTCATAACCTTAGACTTCTGATCTGGCTGATGTTCCTACATTTGATGAAAGTGGAGGCAAATGGAGAAAAGCAGGCAAACATTACAAAGGCAACATGTAATAGTGCTTTGTAATCCAATTTTCACTGTTGCTGTCTGTAAACTGGACATTACAAAGGCTACTTTATGTATTTTGTAATCTGTTAAATGTTTAAAAGTGCTCTGCAAACCAATTTTTAATGTTGCTTTCTGTTAACTGGACATTACAAAGGCAGTGTCATTTCTTTTGTTGTCTATTATATGTACTTTTAATGATATCCTTCCTATCACATGCTTATCAATTTTAGTTTTCTTTCCACGTATGATATTGCTTAGACCTGTTCAACTTGAGCTCATTTTCAGGTGGCACACATCTTTAGTAGCTATTATTCTCTTTGTGGTCCCATGATATAGTAGTTTTGACCTTCTGTAAATTGATTCTTGTAGATGGTTAAATTTTTCTTATATATGCAATGAAGTCCAATTTCTGTTTATCGCACTGGTATCAATATGATATTGTCTTGTTTTTGGTTTTATTGTCATTTGTTTTGACCATTATTGATTGTTTTTTAATGTAGGTTAAGACTATGAAGAACAAAGATCACTATGAAATGAGGGAATATAATATTGACATGCTAAAGAATGATGATGATTCGTCTTTTCATCCAGAAGGGAGGCCATATCCCATATACCCTTCAAAAGGAGGCTTAAATCCTAATTTTCTTCGGGACATTATTGCAAAGTTTGTGCTTCCCTCCTTATTGGTAGCTTAAAATTGCAATCTCACTGCTATGCTGTCACTCTTTTAAGATTCGCTAATTTTAGGAGTAATTATTTTTTCTTCTTCGACATTAATCTTTTTGTTATCTTATGTTGTTTGTCATTGTTTTCCTATTTGTTCCATTGGTATTACTTGCTGTTGCTGATACAACTTTCTCTTGAGAATTTCCTCCTTTTGTGGTTTGCATTTCATATCTACCACTCTATGCAACCAGGAACCTACATGATTAATGAATGAAGATTGATGTTTCTCTCTGCATCTTTGGGTTAGGATACAAAATATTTTGTTCTTCTCCCGGTCATAGATGGTAATGAGTGTCTTATATCTGAGGGCTTTGTTTCATTTGTCAAATTTGTGTTTGGGTCTCTATCTTTTCTTTTGGCAATGTTTTTTTATTTGCTTCTCTGGTGTTTCAGAAAAATGCCTCTAAATCTTTTATCGTCACTGATTTAAATGATTTTAGATTTGCTTTTATATTTTCTGAACTCATGATTTTGGAAGAAGGCCAGAATCATAATTTTCGGAAAATAGAAGAAAAAAGCCATGCTTCTTCCCATTTTAAATTATTGCCTAGTGCATTCATTTGATCATGCAAATGCTGCGCAGGTCCTATTGAGCCAAATTTTTTCTAATATTTGACATGATGAACATAGTGATGTAGCAAAGCATTTCTCATATTAACGATTATGAACCTTGGGTATTCTTCCTAAAATTTCTTATAATAACGTGTATGAGATATGTAACATGGAGACATTAGAGAAGGATCCTGAATATACCACCAATAGTTCCTGGATGAAATGCTGCTATGATTTAAATCAAGAATGCATATCGTATAGTTTTTTTATCCAATATAGAATCCATATTGTTGATTATATAATGTTACTACTCTTATGGGTGTGTCATAATTCCTAGGCACTTGTATCAATTTTAAGCTTGAATATGTAATTATTGTTATGATGCCAAAGATACCTTTATGGCAGCTTTATTAAGAAAGGATGGCAACTTTATTTGTTATGTTTCACCTATGCTATTTTCTTCCTGGCCTAAGTTCAATCTCTAATTTAGATACCTGATATTTTGTAGTTGGGTTTTAGATCCAAATTTCATTTGGCATCTGCCTCACTGACCTGAAAGGCTTGCTGGATTGGCTGTTTGGGTGTGGTTATGTTGTGCAACTCACCTAATTTGCTTTTTGTTGTTTATATCTTTTTTTTTGGTTAATTTCTATCCATATTCTGAAGATGATCTCAAGGGAATTGATCTTTCATTGCTAAATTGGCTTAAACTTGCTTAGGGTTTCTTGTTTCTAGATATGGGTTTGGGCATTAATATTTTGGACATTATTTTATGTTTTCCAGAGCTGTACAAGCCTTGGATCCTGGTATTGATCCTATTCCAGAAGAAATCATTCAGGACTTTGGACTATTACATCTTCATGATGTAAGTAATTTCCTTTAAACCAATTTTTTTTTAAAACTATTTTCTTGGTGAATACCTGTTTTTTATTCCTTGAATAGTGGTTTTCTAGACCTTGCTCTAAGAATGCACTAAAATTTAAACGTATATATGGTTAGCCAATAGCCATAGATGATATATATCAAAGATAAATGTTGTGATTCTGAATGTTGGGAATTTTATTTTGTTTAGAATGGTTTGTACTTGATAGTGTTGTACTAGCAGTGAGACTTAAATGAAACTGACAGTCTTTTCCGATGACATTGCTGTTGATTTTATGGATTGATCTTCAAGCTCAAGTTCTTTTTTCTCTACTATGCATGTTGCTTTTGCTTTAACATCCTTTGCTGACTTAATTACTGTAAATTATGACCATTCAATGAAGTTTTTGAAGCTCCAAAGTGTGGCACCTTGCATTAATTCCTATGTTTTGTTTTGTATGCATGAGAAGATTACAGATGGACATCCTTTTGCACCATTTTTTGCCTGTTTTAGTGGAACTAAGATGTTATTCTTGCAAATGTAGGCATATATTGGGATTCACCAGCCAAAGAATGTGGAAGAGGCTGATTTAGCTCGTAGAAGGCTTATATTTGATGAGTTCTTTTATCTACAGGTGATGATTTTATTTTGCTGTAGTTTGCTGTGCAGCAAGTTGCCCTATTTTATTTCTATTTTATTTTATCACTAGCTTACCATTGTGAACTTTGTACAATGCATTTTAGTTGCCTGACAACAGTCCTTCTAATGCCCTAACAGTGCCTTTTCCAGTTAATTTTGAAGCCACTGCTTTACATCACATTATGCTACCATTTGGGAAGCACACTTGTAATATTTATTATCACATAGTAACAGCTGTAAACTGCTGTCATGTACATAATTTAAGGTTCATTGCAATTCAACATATCCATTCTCCTCTCAGATTTTTCTTGATTCTACTGATGTTCTTTGTTGGTTTTGTGTATTATAACTGACTACTATAGCAAAAAGGCATGCTGTATAATTAAGGACTGTTGCCTAACAATTAATCACACTACAGCATAGCTTTACCCTGAATAAGTACCATCAGAATACAATGGATATGTCAGTATTCTAGCCCATCAGAAATTCTTGCAAATTTATGCATTTTGGTGTAAATAGCTTTTGCTAATGATAATAATAATAATAAACAAGTCATCATGAACCCTGTTTCTGTGGCATGCAACCAGAAATGGGACTCTGGCCAAAATGATGATATAAAGCCGCATATGGAGCAAATGATTATTTTTGAAAGGTTTTAAAACATTGTAGTTCTACCCTCATTGGCCATCAATGATTACTTATTTTTTATTCAAGAACTGCTTTATTTGAAGCTTTTTTTTTTTAAACCTTCATATCTTATTGACTATCCATATAAGGGGCTTATGCTAACTGTGTTTTAGGCTCTACTTTTTGTTAATGATCGTCTATGGACCTTTATGTATATTTCTGTGTCCAGTTAGGACGCTTATTTCAAATGCTTGAAGGTCTTGGTTCTCGGATGGAGAAAGATGTTTTACTGGACAAGTACAGAAAACCTGAACTAAATGCTCTTTATATGGAGGATTGGTCCAGCCTTACTAAGAAATTTTTGAAGGCTTTTCCATATTCCCTTACTTCTAGTCAGCTTACTGCTGTTTCAGAGATTATATGGGATCTAAAGCGACCTGTCCCTATGAATCGACTTTTGCAGGTGTGGATTGTATGGTTATGCTCTGATTTGTTCATCATTAACAGTAAATGTTCCATTTATAATAGTTTGCGGGTTCATGTTTTGCTTTTGAAACTGCATCAATGTCTGAATTGATTTTGACAATGACATGATACCTTTCTTGTCTACAGCAAAATTAGTTTATTTAGAGACATATGCTAGGAAAGTTGGTAAACTGGCAGTTTGTTCAGGATCAAAACTCTGAGCAAGGAATATTCCCTCTCTCTCTCTCTCTCTCTCTCTCTCTCTCTCTCCACATAATTGATTGGATTGCGTTATTCCATCTAGTTGTTGTTCACCTTGACTGCTTCTTCCTTTGTGTGGATTTCTCTATATCACACATCCTCATGACTCACCTCTGTTTCAAGTAATGAGAGAAAAGCAGTGACGAGATACCATCATTTTGTGATTTCATAACATCTTCAAAAGGCTTTTAGGAAAGTTTGCATCTCCCTCCCATTTCCTCTGTTTTCTATTATATATTCTTATTCCAAAAAAAAAAAAAAACCAATAAAAACAGAATTGCATGAAGTGATTGAAAGCCTCTGTACGCCTTGTTTCATTTAATATATGCCTAATGTTGGGATTGAGCCTCAAATACTGCAATAGCTGCTTCTTACATTATCAGAATTCAGTATAAAACCAAATCAAAAGGGTACTTGGTAGTTTGGGGCTGTTTGAGAAACGTGACAACACTGTAGAAATTGTTTTCCTTTCTTGTTGGAATCTAATTATTGTGCTGAAATTGTTACTAACTTTATCTAGTCAATAAAAACTTTCAAGTACTGAAATAAAGTATGTCAAAGTAATTGCTTATAAGTATGGAGGAGTTATTAAAATCTTTTGCAAACTTAAGGACATTGAGAAACACTTGAACTTACTAATACTTTATATTTTTCTTCAGGGTGATGTTGGATGTGGGAAAACGGTGGTAGCTTTTTTGGCATGTATGGAAGTCATTGGCTCTGGTTATCAGGTTTGTCACTTCATGAATATGGGTATTGTTTATCTATGTAGTGAAAAAAAAAAAAAAAAAAAACTATGGAATGCCTTCAACATACTTTATGGCATTCACTCAGTGATTATGGTTTGTAGTTTGTGTTACAAATAGTGGATGTTTGCATGCTTGTCCTGCTTTTGTTGGTTGTTTTTGATCGTTTATCTGCAGGGGCAGTTTGTATCTAATGCGTATAATGGTTTAATTTCTCTGGCTGTAGGCTGCTTTCATGGTTCCAACCGAGTTACTTGCAATCCAGCATTATGAGCATTTGCTTAATTTGGTAGAGACTATGGAGGAGGACCAATCAAAGCCTTCCATTGCCCTTCTAACTGGTTCTACACCAGCAAAGCAGTCACGGATGATTCGTAAGGCATGGATTTTTAATAAAGTATTTTGCTTTGTTGGTAATAAAAATCCTTAAGATTGAGTATTCCTCTATTTGCTTAATTGGTTGACAGGATCTCCAAACTGGAGACATCTCCATGGTCATTGGAACACACAGTTTAATATCTGATAATGTAGAATTCTCTGCTTTACGGATAGCTGTGGTGGATGAGCAACATCGCTTTGGTGTGGTCCAAAGAGGACAGTTCAACAGTAAGGTTGTCAGCTTAACTTGGCCTAGCATGATAACATTTTATAGGAAATATATCATTAATATTTATTTTTATTTTATTTTTTTGAATTTCTGGCTGGTGTAGGTATTTTCATTTTACTCCCAGGCATCTCTTGAACAATTGAACTCCATGATAATTTGCTATAATTTTTAATTGTTTGAATAATTAGTTGATCTATTGTGTTCCTTTGGAGTTCTGATGCTTAGCAAAAGTGTTCAGTTGCCTCGACTTGACACCTTTTAAAGCCCGAAAGTAGTTTTGGATAGTCATGTCTTGTCTGTTGCTTCATATTCAAGTTCTACTTGTTATTCTCCTTTAAAGATGAGAAAAGCTCTGGACCAGTCCCGTCAAGTGAGTTTTGTTACCCATTGGGTTAGGTCCTCTTCAGGTTGTGGATCATTGTTAGTTATTTTGGGCCTTCTTTGTACTCTCTCATAATATTTTGTGTTTCTTTAACGTTCACATTTGGTTATCCATTGGAGTTGATAACCCTCTCTCCTTTAATTGTATCTTGTCCAGTAGACAGCTCTCCTCATGCAGCTAAAAGGAGATCTAATAAGGTTTTATTTCTTAATTGGTGGGTTTTGTGTTGTAAGAATGAAGAACAGTGAGGCTCATGTTTCACGTTAATTTTTGTTATAAGGTTGCATGGGCTACTTGGAATCACCTTTTTGGTCTTAGAGAAGCATTGAGCTGTCCAGATATTCTAGGGACTTTTCTTGGTTTTAAACTATAGTCTGTTGTTAGAACGTTAGATTGTCCTGTTGCATAGAAAAGCTTATGGTATTGCGTGACTAACACTAACTTCATATTGGAAATGCTAATAAGGACTGTCATTTGGAAGCTTTGGGTGCAAGATGGAGCAAAAGTGACATTAATGGTCATGAAATTCTACTAAGTATCTAAACATTCTTTCTGACTGTCACCCATAAAAAGTTGGATAATTCAAAATGGTGCATGGTTCTAGAATTGTTCCTTCTATTAGTTTTCAGAGCAATTATACTTCTTGCCATCAGTTTGCACCTAGCATTACTTCTGCAATCCTCACAATTTATAGCCTCATTATCTTTCTGCAAGTATTTTGTAAGATTGACTGAGGCTTCTGATCCCTGCAGTTATATTATAATTCTCTAAGTTCGAGCATTGCTGAAAAGTTTTCTGAGAAGTCCTCAAAAGGTGATGTCTATATGGCTCCTCATATTCTTGCTATGTCAGCCACCCCCATCCCAAGAACGCTTGCTTTGGCACTGTATGGAGACATGTCCTTAACACAAGTATGGAAATTGTTTCCCTTTTGTTGCTCTATTTAGTAAATTGGTTCAGAATATCTTGTGAATTAAGACTTAATGTTTATAAAATTAGATATTTTCAGCATTTTTTCACAAACAAATTGGTTGGACATCTTACTGTTAGAATCCTTAAACTCTGGCAATTAAATATAATTTATTTTACCTCCTAGAGTTTATTCTTTGTTTCATCACAGATAACTGACTTGCCTCCTGGAAGAATTCCAATTGACATGCACATAATTGAAGGAAATAGTCAGGGCTTTGAGGAAATCTACAAGGTAAGGTTCTTTCTTGTGACTATCTGAAGTGGTTAGCATCCATTTGTCTTTGGTTATTATCTCAAAAGAGAAAAATAGTTCATAGAAGATGGGGATGCAGAGGTCCAGGTCCTTGACAAACTACATTATGAGGCAAGAACTTGACCGCTGGGCTAATGGTCCAGTAGCCTATACACACTTTTTACCTAGCCAAGCCTTAACATGCTGTTTGGTTAGCAGGAACAAGCAATGGTAGTGCAGATTTTCTCTATTTAATTCCTGGTTTCTAGTAGCTTAGCCCTTGTAAATTGCAAATCTGTTACTAAATATCTTTCTGTCCCTAATTTTTGATCCTAATGCATTCAATCTTTCACTAACTATCCAATAAATGGATGGAAAAATCTAGATTCTATTCTTGAACTTCATTCCTATTAATGAACTAATATCTAGATTCTATTCTTGAACTTCATTCCTATTAATGAACTAATAAGGCTTGATGGTTATCCAATATTAAGCTCCCATTTGGTTTGCTGATGTCAATGTTGATTAATTAGGTCCTAAGCAGAATAGAGCGAATAAAAAAGATTCTTGAAACTGCCTCGTCAATTTTGCTTTTGGTCAAGTCATGAAGTCAAAGCTTGTTATCTTATGCGACTCAGTTAAACTTCAGACCCAATATTGATGCTCCCAATTTCATAAATCCTTTTTCCTTGATGTTGTTATGACTAAATGAAAATTTTCTTCATGCGGTGCTGATATTAAATTAGATTTTATCATCTCAATAAGAATCTTCTTGTTTCTCTCCCCCTTCTACCTTATTCCACCCATGACCTAGTTCCTTACACATCAATGGGTTCATGTAGTTGTTGCCTAGCCATCTGAGCTAATCTTCCGTAAAATTATTCCTAATGGGTGTTAAATTAACCTTTTCACAAACGTGCACAAACATCATATAGAAGAATTGGGAAAAGAGGGGAATTAATAAAACAGGGTTCTTTCTAGTCAAATATACAAATCATGTTTATTTGGCCTTTTATTGTTCTTGTAGATAATCACTTTGCATCCTCTCTCTCTCTCTCTCAGACACACACACACACACACACACAAACATTATTTGATACTGAGTTATATCTAATGGGTTTTTCTTGGCATGCATATTAATTGTGCCAGATGATATTAGATGAATTAGAAGCCGGGGGAAGAGTGTATCTTGTGTACCCAGTCATTGAACAATCTGAGCAGCTGCCTCAGCTTCGTGCTGCTTCTGCTGATCTTCAGGCTATATCTAACAGGTTCCAAGGTTACAAATGTGGATTGTTACATGGTAAAATGAAGAGTGACGAAAAGGATGAAGCATTAAGACGATTTAGATACGGAGAAACGCAGATTCTCCTTTCCACTCAAGTAATCGAGGTTGGTGTTGATATTCCTGATGCATCCATGATGGTTGTCATGAATGCTGAGAGATTTGGAATAGCTCAGTTACACCAACTCAGAGGACGAGTTGGGCGTGGAAAAAGGAAGTCCAAATGCATATTAATAGCGTCCACAAGCAGTAGCCTTAACCGTTTAAAGGTCCTGGAGAAGTCATCAGATGGTTTTCACTTGGCAACTGCTGACCTTCTTCTACGTGGACCTGGTGACTTGCTTGGCAAGAAGCAATCAGGACACCTTCCAGATTTTCCTATTGCAAGGTTAGAGATAGATGGGAATATTTTGCAAGAAGCGCATGATGCCGCATTGGTAAGTTCCTTGTTATTAAGAGTATTCTTTTTAAAATTGAGAACTTTTTCCTTAGTAAATCATGCTACGTGTTTGCCTACATGACTCAGATGAGGTGGTAAAGTTCCATTGGTGGTATAGTGCCTATAGTTCCATTATGTTGTAGTGCCCATTTGATTGTGAAGACATTCATGAACATGAAACAGGAACAGACTAAGATGCCATATGGAATAAAAACTAAAAACTATTCAGCTTTGCATCAACGAACATGTGGAATGCAAGAAAAATACCATGACATAAGAATCCAGAGCTGGAACTTTAAATCAACTACTTCTAGGAAATGATAATCTAGATATAGCAACACACTTCATAAGAGGATTCATATCTAAGCTACCCATATAACTCTATAGGTCTTGCTCACTCTTGTTTGACAACATTCAACATTCTTTGATCTGTCTCTACGAAATTCTAGAGACAACGGGCTCATCTCTAACTCCTGCCCTGCAATTTATTGGTCATGAATCCTTGGTGGTTTCATGGTTTTAATGTTGGCTAAAGTTTACTGATTTCTTGGTCCTCAACTAACATGCCTTGAGCTTGTTCATATTCGTGGACACACAGGATATCTGCTAGCTCATATTTATGGATACACACAGGTGACCAGAGTGCCTTCTGTTGCTAGGTGCCCAGGATACAGGAGCGAAGACATTTTCTTTAAGAATATCTTCTTGTTTTTTGGCAAATTTAGTGCCTTAGCCAAGTATACTTAAAGAAGCATAATGACAGAATTTTGCATGATCTCTCTCTCCTTTATGAGGAATCTACTTTATTATTGAGTTTGTTTTAAAACAGAGCTGGCTTGTGTAAATGAATTTCAGACTTTCATTCTTATGTGATATTTGCATGCAAACCAGAGTTGATACCGACTCTGCTGAGTGAGATGCATAACTCCTGTGTCATTTTGGAAAGCTTATTTTTTGCTCATTGTTCCACTGGACAAAAGCATTTGTTTATTGCCATTCATCTTTGCTACAGTTATTATGGTACAATTTTCTAAATGGATTTTTATCTAAAATCCCCAAGGCATTATGTCAAAAAGGGAAAATGCCAAGCTAATTGACATCTCTTTTACTTTCTGAACACCTTACATTGTGGTTATCTAGTTCACGTGATGATTTTTAAGAGTGGTTTGCCTATTTGCAGAAGGTTCTAGGTAAATCTCATGACTTGGAGCAATTTCCACAACTCAAGGCAGAGCTTAGCATGCGACAACCGCTTTGTCTTCTCGGTGATTGACATATCGCCTCGAGCCTACAAGACAATTCCAGATCCATGTTTAAGTCAATACTTGTTGCATAAATGATAAATCAAAGCGCTTCAGTGTCGCCTTCATAGCTTGGTCAGTTTTGTACATTCTCTATTTAGGTGGAAAATTTTATGACTTTGCTTCAGGCAATTTTATTTCATGCACCTCATATGTAAATATTGCAGTCATTGTTTCAATTTGAAATGCAGTTTATTTCCTGATTTTAGTACAAAAGTTACAATTGTGTAACGGCTTTTAGAGCTGTGCAGTTTCTTACTAACATTGGGAACAAAAAAACAAATGCATTTGCTTAATAAACATCTCCTCAAACCGAGATGTTCGGGTTAAGGAAAATTGGGGAAGATCAAACCATTTTTTATATTAATATATGTTATATATCTGAGAATCGGGTATAATACATCGAATAATAAATTATAAAAAATAGTAGCAATCCAATATAAAAAGTTTGGGTTTCGAACCTCATTGGAAACATGAGACCAATTTGAAAGGAACAAAAATCAATAATAATAATAATGAAATTGATGAAATGGGAATTTTGGGAACATCCTGTCGGCAAGCATATGAGTATGTCAAAAATGAATGATTCACTTAGAAAAAAATTAGCAAAACATTTACAGTAAAAAAAAAAAGCCATTACTACTAATCAACAAAACACTCCTAAATCTATCCCAATCTAATCTAATCTTCATCTTAATCAAAATCAATACATCCAACTTTAGAATTTTTCGCAAATACTTTGCGTTTTGCCTCACTTTTATGATATGTATATATGTATACATATATTTTTTATTTTTTCCGTTTTTAAAAAGAAGAACAAAGGAAAAATGGGTAGGACCCAGATGCCGTCCACTGAGATTACAACAGCATATCTATAGAAACCTGATCATTAGACAGACTAGCCAGCGAAAGAAGAAAAAATAAAATAAAAGTAACCACGGCGAACGGGCAAACAGACAATGTGGGGGCCACCTTTTGTTCCTTGCCCAATCATCAACGCTGGGTCCCACCCTGTGTCTCTTGAGATGTCCATAACCTAATCATCGTTATTGGGTCCCACTTTTGTTCTAATAGTTATGCGCACATTTCCTTTTTTTATTTTCATTTTTATGGATAATTTCTTTTTTTAATCAGTTAAAAGCTCAATAGATCCAGAATATAAATAATTTATATTTTTTTTATCAAAAATAATATAAAGTTCTATAATTGTATTATATAATAGAATTAAATTTCAACATTCAAAAAAATTTAATATAACTAAGTAAATAATTTTAAGTTACTTATTTCAGATAGAGAAAATAATAAAAAAGTAAATTAAAATTTTATTATTTTAAATAATATTATTATCATGGATCAAAATATATGTTGTGACTTATAACACGTTGGTATTTTTTTTTTTATATTTTTATTATTATATTTTATTTTATATTTTTATAAATATAAAAGAACGAAAAAGATATTTTTATAAGATGTGACAGTACTGTTTATATTGCGATCTATAACATAAAACATTATCGTATTACTATTAGGTTGAGAATCGAGAAGACAAATCACACTATAATCTGATTAAAATTTATAATTGTGATTAATCATAAATAATGTGTATAATAATAGTTACAATTTGCTTTCAAAAAAATAATAGTTATAATTTGGCAAGAGTGAGTGTATGTGCAGCTTGCGTGTGGAGCGTGCGGCACTTTGGTTGTACGAATCGCATGATCTGACACATTACAAAAGCATTACGGCTTTGCCACGGCAACTCTTCTATTCTATTCAACACCTCGTGCATTATTCTAATTACCAATTTTATGAGTATAATAATTAAAAATATATATATATTATTTTATTAATATATATTAAATAGTTAATAATTAAATACAATATTTTTATTATATTTTGAAAAATAGAAAAATAAAATATTAATTATATATATTTCGCAAAAGAAAAAAGATTTTGTCTCTTTATTATTTTAATTAAAAATATCACTCTATCAAATGTGCACATAAAATTATGCATATTGAAATTGCATTTATATCAATAAGTTTAATTAAATATTATAATTGCTTCGATTCTTAGGAATAAATTGACGTTCCTCCCCTTTTACATATATAATATCAATTATAAAAAAATTAAAAAAAATTGAAAAAAAAAAAAGTGTGATAATCAAGTGCATGCTTCACATTTACCTTAGTAATATAGTTAAGTAATTTTTAATGACACTACATATTTTTTAAAAAAAAATAGGAAGGTAGAATAATTTAAATATTAATTTACTATATAATAGGGAATTATTTTTTTTCTTTTTAAATCGACACTAGCACGATTCAAACTTTATATCTCAATATACTTTGAATACGAGTTATCACTTTACTATTCTCTCATTAACTAATCACACTACATATTAATTTCATGATTTGTATCTTAATGGATTTTCCATTAATTATTCTAAAACTTATGTACATGTCAACTTGTATTTGATTAAGACAACTCCACAAACAAACATGGTGATACAAAATGAATTGACTTAACACACAACATGTTTGTGTTATTCTACTAAAGAATTTTTTGTATCATTCTTTTGAAAAGAGCATGTATATATAGAAAAGAGCATGAAAGGAGATGCCTTCCTTTTTAATTTGGAAATTATTGAAAATCTGAAAAAGACATCACATTAGCATATAATTTTTTGAAACTAATTTCTTTATTTTTTCTCCATTTTTTTAATTTAATGCTTTTAGTATTTGATAGTTATAAGTATTTCGACTATTCAAGAATTTAAGTCGAACAGATTCACAAAGTGGTAAAATTTTCTCAAAGCCTGTTTCTCCATATGTAAGACTCAAACTCGAAATTTTATTTAAGAGGAATTCAAACTTCTTTTTATATGAAGTTATGTATGTTTGTAATTGTCTTTTTTTAAAAAAAAATGTAAATTAGCATTTTCTTAATATATATACTATAATTTAAATTTGAATAATGAAATTATACCCATTAAATGTTATAGTTTATCTATTTTTTCTCATAATTATAAACTTGTGTGGTATTTAAATATGATCCTGCCTTCATTAGGTTGTAGTTATAGGAGTAATTGCTTTGACTTCGCAGATTGTTAATGATGTGGAATGCCACAAAGAATGGCAGTAGGTGAGGCATCGCACAGTTTTTTGGTTGAAATTTCTTCCCACTATACATGTTCTATGTTTCCTGGAAATTACAAAATAATATGTATGCAAATATTTATGATTTTCAAAAAATAAGATATAAATGTATATATTAATTAGCATAGTAAGAAAAAGAAGAAAATATGTCATGTCAAAAATTATAAAGAAGGAAAAAAATTGCATCATGGAAAAGAAAAAAATTATATCAGTTTTTATTACTTTAAATAAAAAGAAATTTATCAATGAGATACAAATCAATTGGTTATTGCGCTGGTTTTGGTTTTAATTTTTATGTGGAGCATGTTTATACTATTTAATTATTTAATTCATACATAGATTATGATTTGTAGTTTATATTAATAGTGATATATTTGAAATTATAAATGATGTAATAATGCATGTAACATTTAAAAAAATAAAAAAATTAAAAATTAGAATTTTATTTATAAATTTTGTTCTTTTTATCAAATTTAAAAATCTGAACTATTCAAAATACTTATAACTAATGAATGTTAAAAGAAATTATTAAAAAAAAAAAGGGAAAAGAAAAGAAGATAACTAGCAAGTTGCAAGATGACAGATATCAAAGAATATCCTATCATGCATCTTTTCTTGAGTTGAATTATTTTTGAAACTACAAATTAAGCTAAGTGGATGTCAAAGAAAAATCCCATCCTCGGTTGGTTGTGAATTACTGGTTTCGACCAAACAAGGTCTAAGGGGAGGGGTGGGACATGCAATAATTAAGATGCAATCTTTTGATAGATCTTTCAAAAATCATCTTTTTCACACATTTGTTATACTAATCTCAACTAAAAAACCAATTTCCATCAGAATTCTTATCATCTAAATGGGTGTAGATTTACTTTTACTTTTATTTTTTTCTTTTCGGTAGGGTATAGGTTTGAAATTATTAATATTCAATATATATATATATATATATATATATATATAAGTGCTTGCAGATTAATTAATTGAGGTTGTTGGTAGAAAGAACAACGAAAGAACAACATCAAAACATAGTGTGATGTTACTTGACAAGCACATCTCATGGATGATTTACTTTCTATTAGGTTAAGCTAATGAATTTAACATATATATAATATTTAAAAATTAAATGACTATTTAAATTTAATCTATGTATACAAATACATAAAAAAAAGTATATTTGATGGTATTAAATAGTTAAAATATATATACAATTATTGAATTAGTTGGTAGGAAGTTTTTTTTTAAACAATGTCTTGAATTTTGAATCATATACAATTGCGTTAAATAATTATTCGTAGACATTTGTTATCATTCTGATTTTACTTGGATCAAACTAAATTAATCAATTTTTAATAAACTCTAAATATCAATAGTTGAGATAAAAATAATAATAATAAAAAAATTCCATATCAAGATTCAAACATTAAATTAATACTAAAAATAAATATCATTCACCTAACAAATAAATTTACCTAGTTGACTTTGTACAATGAAAATGAAAGTTTCTTTTATTTATTTATTATATGAAAACATAAGTAATTAAAAGACAATTACAAGATATATACGATAAAGTTTTTTTTTATTTTTTTTTATTTTGAGAGATATATACGATAAAGTTAATTGGCTTAGTTATGTGTGCTCTTACTCTAAAATAATTTACCTGACGTTTACCTCCTACAATTGGATACTATTAAACATTAATTTCTAATACCCATTTTGACTGGTTTAATGAAAATATTATATATAACGTTCTTGAATCTTGACCATCATGTGTGCCAACCTTAATTATAATTCCCAGTAATGTATATTGAAAAATATCAATATATAACCAATAACTATTTAAAATTGATTAATAGAAAATTATTTTCATTTAAGTGACATTTGAAATTTGAATCGTAATATATTCAATTATTTTAAATAAGTTATTAAAAAAATTTATTATTACATTAATTAGAATTTAATAAAATTTTAATATTATTTTTTTAATATATATATATATATATGTGATGGGTTGAAAAGTAATCATATGTGATGGGTTTAGAGCTGGAGCATATATAAATATAAATGTATCTGCAAGATATTTAATACGTTTGGGTATGACATAAATATGCCCCCAACTGTTCCTCCATACCTCTTCTTCTACAACATTTGTATTCCTCGTATTGCATCACTATTCACTCTTGCCGCAATACTAAATATCATTATGTGTATATATAAATGTATATTTGGGCTGGACCAGTTTCTTTTTCTTTCCCAAATCATTAATGTTTTTTAATGAGAAAATAATTATTCTTTTTTACAAAAATTAATAGCACTTCCTAAACTCACATTTTTTGAATAAAAAAATTATTACTAATAATTAAAATCATTATTTGTAAAATGATAAGTCAAACTTAGCAAAAGAATAATATATATAGAAAGCGAGAGATTGTTTTTCTCCAAAAATATCATATCGAAATGTGCATAAAATTCAAACTTTATAATCATCTATTTAAGAAATTAACATAAATTTAATGAAAAAATTATCCTAAATATATAGAGTTAATTATTACCACATTTATATAGTTTTTGACTTTCCTCTTAGTAAATAAAATAATAAATTAAAATCAAGGTGTTGTGTATAGAATTGTTGGTATGAATATTTTGCTAACAATTGGAGGAAATCATTATTAATCAACCATGTGTAGACTTTAAATTAAACTAAAACCTCATAGTATTGGGAAGGAAATTGCAATTCATGATGTTGTCAAGCCAATTACTCATTTTCATCAGTTTTAATTATAATTATATGCCTAGTGAATTACCGATTCAAACCAAACCATTTGTTCAGCAGAGAGCTGAAAACAATAAATAATTAACCTAAAACCAACCCCTTTGAACACGCAAATTGACCAAGTACTAGTTTTTCTCATTACTGTTGGAATTTCGGGTCAAATTTTTGCCACTATTAGGTTGAATTTTCAATCGTATAAGACCATTTTCCTTCTATCTGATTTTAGGCCTAATTAGTTATTATACATTTATCACTAAAAAACAGTATATAATTGCTACCCACTTATAATTTTTTGTTTATTAATTAAAAACCCCATGGATAGTAAACTGTATGATTTTTTTTTTTTTGCATTTTTACTATAAAAACTAATAAAATAAAATATTCTTTCTTACACCATATTTATATAAATCTATATTGTTTTATATTCAATGAAATTCTAACCATAAATAAAATATATTTATATTTAGTGTGGTTTATTATAATTAAAAATGATTTTACAAAGAATTTTTCAATAAATATACTCTAATATTAATAGAACAAAAAAATCAAACTTGAAATTTTTATTTTAATTAGTTAAAAATTACTTAATTAATAAGCGACACACTTTTAATTAAGTCCACAAATATCCTTTGAACATAATAAGACGTCAACAATAGTAAAGACCGTTTAACAACAAAAGAAATTAATTAAGAGGGTGAAGATTATTCCAAGAACATGTTAACTTCACAAAAACAAGAAAAAAATGGCTATATGTAATGTAACTGTGTGCATAGTCATGTATAGAATAAAATCTTAGTTAACGGCAAATTGAAATAATTATTTAATTGAAGTACAATTGTCCTAATTATAATTAATTACATCAATGTGAGTTCCACAAAACATACATACATTAATATATATTAATAACCGTTAATCAGTTTGTAATGTCCTTTCTTTGTAGTCCGGTAATTCAAGTTATGAATATTATAAAGTGTGGTAATAAATTTGATCATTTTTCTCTCTTAATCATTCAATCGTTTTTTAAAAAATAAGTTGGTAATGACAATTTTTACTTAAATAATATTTTGAGTTCAAACAATATTGTATGTAATTATGTTAATTTAATTATAATAGTTTTATTTAAATTCAACTGCATAAATTAGAATTGAATGAATTTTAAATATTACTATTTCATATATATATATATATATATACATGAATTTGTATGCAAGCTATAGTAATAAATGAGACTTGTTAAAAAAAACAAATGAGACTTGTCCATACTCTCTTAAATTTAATTTTCATATCTCACCAATAATGTTTTCCTTTGTTCTTGTTGTTTAGTAGCATTTAATGTAAGCAAGCGTTACAATTCCTTGATTTGTACCCGGTGGCGCTGCAATAGCTAACAGGTAAAATAGCATTAAATGTCTTCTTTTATCGCCATTATAAACACTAACGAAGCTAATTAATTACTACTACTATACTCTTTAACTGGTAATTGCATCATGGATCATTGCTTGTACCCATATTGCCCCCCACCCCATCTGATCAAAAGTCAACAACCAATGGCCCAGATTTAATCATAAGTTGGAATGTACATGAAAGACAATGAAAATGAGATGCACTATACACACACACAACTTCATATAAGGGGTGCTCAAGGGTTTCCAATCATTTCAAAAGCTGACCTTTGAAGCCGACAACCAGAGTCACTGCTCTTTTTCTCTTCTATTGCACACTGCTGGTTATTCTCCTGCACTAAACTTCATCTAATCAGGCCATACACGTGTCATTAATCAGATGGGTCAGACCCTTTGACTTGACGACCACAGTCAAAAACCCTAGCCCAAGAAATCAAAAGGATACAAAAATCCCTTCTTTAATTTTCTTTTTAATTTTTTTTTCTTCTGCTATTTCTTTGACCTTTAAAGCTCACCCTTTTTTTCCCTCTTCCATTTCATATTATATATATATGCATAATTTTTTTTGTTCATAGCTTTACCCTTCTTTTCTTTCCTTCTACAAGATCAGTCTTTTTCTTGGTCTTTTTTTTTTAATATCCTTTTTTTACTGCTTTAAACTGCTGGAGGAGCAGCTAGCCCCAGCCCCATAAACTTCATTTTCTATTTTCATGGCTGTTTCTCACAGCAGCTCTTCTAGCTTGGAGTTGACCATATCCATGCCTGGCTTCTCTTCTTCCTCTTCTCTTCCTTCTTATGGTAAGCCTGCAGTCACAAAACCCAATTCTCTACCTCTCTTTTTCTCTTCTATTTTGTTCTCTCCTCCTTAATTTCTCTATAAAGAATCAATCTTTTATTCATCAAATGGATCAATCTTTTTATGTGTAGCTGTTTCTTGATCATTAGATGTGTACAGCTTATGGATTTGTTTTGTTTGCATGGCTTTGATATGGGTTTTGTTTCTCTTTTGTTTTTCTTGTATGATGATAATGATCTTATAAAAAAATATATATATATATAGGTGAAGGAGGGTATGCAGTGAGAGATTTGGACATAAACCAACTACCAACAGGAGAAGCAGAAGAAGAATGGATCACTGCTGGAATGGATGACGAAGAGGAAAGTACTATCAATGGAGGTCCTCCTCGCAAAAAACTTCGTCTTTCTAAAGAACAATCTCGCCTTCTTGAAGAAAGTTTCAGGCAACACCATACCTTAAACCCAGTAAGTACTGAACCCCAAATAAAAAAAACCCACCTCAAATTCTTTTTTTTCACCCTTTTTTTTTGGAACTTAACTCTCTTCTTGAATTCAAGAACTCATAGTTCTGAAGATGATTTTTTTTTTTTTGAAAAAAAACCAAGAAAGAAAACATTTTATCTGATGAGTTTAATTTTGGTGACTGCAGAGGCAGAAGGAAGCATTGGCTGTCCAGTTGAAGCTGAGGCCAAGACAGGTTGAGGTGTGGTTTCAAAACCGTAGGGCCAGGTACTACTGTACTAAAAGAAAAATCCTTATACATATTAGCTCAGGTGACATTAAATTTTTATGGTCCTCTCTTATATAATTTTGTTGGTAGTTAGGCTTAAAAAGGTGACTACAACTAGCTATGGTAGATGTTAAAGTTGACAGAATATCAAAAAATTAAAAAAAAAACTTCAAAAAAAATTGCATATATATCTTACCTATATCTATATATAGATATATAATCTGAATCAGATTCTACTATATATATATCTTGTACCCTCATAAAAAGTAGAAAACGATTTT
The DNA here is from genome assembly GCA_949671775.1 of Mallotus repandus. Classification (NCBI taxonomy): domain Eukaryota; kingdom Viridiplantae; phylum Streptophyta; class Magnoliopsida; order Malpighiales; family Euphorbiaceae; genus Mallotus; species Mallotus repandus. Next base: position 75,315 of record CATIWM010175202.1, read on the forward strand.
TCTATATATTTATTTATGTTATGTTTGCTATGGATATTTTATGTAAAATAACAAAACCCATTTTTGGTTATACCATAAAGATATATGCTGTGGTCATTTTCATGGCAAAGGAAGAAAAAAACCAAAGATCAAAGCCCTATTTAGGTTAATGGGTAGTCATCTTCTATATTTTTGTTGTATATATTGTTGAAGAGTAAAAGAAGTTGGAATAGAAATGTGAAATCGTTGTACTCAATTTTATTTGTTTTTGTACTTTAGTGTTAGTTGCTTGGGATTTGTTGGGTATTATTAGGTGAATTTAGTAAGAAATCTACATTAATTTGGATAATAATTTAGATTTTGAACATTTCAAAAGGATTGGGTGTACGATGTTATTTCAAGTCCATATGGTCAAAAAGGGGTGCTAGTAATATTAACCAATAGATAATAGTTTTGTGTTCAATTCATTAATTAAGATGTTACTCTTTCAAGAGAAAAAACTAAGTGGGATCAACATGAGCATGTATATATCATTCAGATAGCATAAAGATCATATGTGTGTATGTATGTGTATATATATATATATAAGAAATGAATAAAAGGAAAAAATTGGAGTTTCAGAGAGGAGGACACGTGAGGGACAGATGGCTGAGAAAAATAAGTGAGCAATTAATAATGAGGTTACTTCATGAGCTCACTTTTATTGAACCAAATTAATTATGACTGTCTAAATTTTTAGCTAATGATATCACCCAACATTTAATGTTCATGAAAGATATAGCTATAGTTGTATAGTATAATGTTTTAGTACTAAGAGAGATGCATATCGGCATATGCATGTTTTTTCTTCCTTTTCTTGGCCTCGTGTGCTAGTCAGATCATACCTCTCTAATAAGTGTTACTTTGACTCATGATTCTTTGGACTAGCTTGCCCCATGCATTTTTGTATGTGAACTTCTTTTTAATTATTACATGCATGTAAATGTAATTACATTAATTATTGAAAGTAATATATATATAATGTTAAAACTCATAATAATAATAACAATAATAATAATCAGTCAAAAGTATAATAAATACTGAAATTCTATGATAGAATTCTATTCTTACATTCAACCTCAAGAAAAAAAAAACCTTGAAGAAAATACTCTGGTTGGAAAATATTTTGCCATATAGGTCAAGGCGAGAGCATATCTATGTATATATGTATATATAAGAACAAAACATTGACTATATTTACATTAAATGCATCTATATATATTAATATATGCATATTAAATTATTGATGAATAAGAATCATCGCTAAAGCAAACATCCTCTACTCTACTCTAACTCTACCTATGCCCTCCCTCCCACCCCAAAGAAAGAGGTGGGGCAAAAGTCTTTAACATTGCATGCACTTAATTATGGCTACCAACCCTTCTATGGTGGCAATCATTTGTACCTTGAAAAGGAAAGCTATACAATTTTTATCATTGTTTTCATTATTTTTACATAGCTATCTCTAATGTACATAGATATAAGATAAAATTGATGATTATATATTCAAAAAATGCATGTAGCGCAATTTATTATTTTTCTGACGATAAGTATTACGTAAAAATAATGTAACAGGAGCAAGCTTAAGCAGACAGAGATGGAATGTGAGTACTTAAAGAGGTGGTTTGGATCATTAACGGAGCAAAACAGAAGACTACAAAGGGAAGTAGAAGAGCTTAGGGCAATGAAAGTTGGTCCACCAACTGTTATATCACCTCATAGTTGTGAGCCTCTTCCAGCATCTACTCTCACTATGTGTCCGCGTTGTGAACGTGTGACCACCACCACCCACAATACCCATACCAACACCACCGCCATGGTGGCGGCTTTCGACAAGGGCCCCACCAAAAATGCCACCACTGCCACCGTTCCTACAGCCGCAGCCGCCACCTTGTCCTCTAAAGTTGGGACACCACCCCTCCAATCTCGTCAATCTTCAGCAGCTTATTAGTCAATTAATTTAATCTTTATGGTGTAATGATTGATTAATTTACTTTGAAAGAAAGAAAAAGAAAAACATAGATGAAGGAATGTTCATAGTAGTTCACACAAGAAAAAGGGGAAAAAAAATGTAATGCATGAGATAGATACTATATACACGCATTTGTATATGGTGTCAAATCTACATATCATATGGATAAATATTTAATTACTTGTTAACATATATATTCTTGTTTGTTTTTCCCTCAATTAATTTTTTTTTTTAATTCGATGATGGATCTTTAATTAATTAATTGATTAATTAATATATAAATATTCTTTTAATCTGATGCTTTTCGTATTTAATAGCTACTGAATTTTAAGACGGAAGTATCTATAAGAAAGGTAAAATTATTTTATTGCTCAAACTAAAAATCTTATTTAAACCTAAAATCTTATTTAAAGGAATATAAATTTTTTACCAATTGAACAAGTAAATGTTGGTTAAATATTGAATAAATTTGAATCAATTAATCAATTGAAGTGATGAAAACTTCAAGAAATTTTCTTAATTAGATTGGTCATTTTCTATTCAATTTCCAATTCTTGAATGAAGAAACGGTCTTCTTAACTTAAACTACAAGTTCATTTTGTCAACTTTAATTAACACTTTTACCTCACCAACAAACTTTCGGAGACAAATATTATTGTACTAATGTACATTCACTTTAAGAAAAATGTTGATTATCCACAAAAAAAAAAAAATGTTGACTGGTTGTGTTTAATACTTAAAATTATGTGTTTATGGTTAATTATTCTAATAAAAGTAATGCCTGTGGAACCTGATCAACATCTGTGCTAGCCAAACAAATTGAATTTTATTTATGGAAAACAAGTCAATTTATCTTTACTTGAAAAAAATCCTAACCTCTTTGTCAATTTTTTCATTGTTGCTCACCGTTTTATAATTCACAAATGTTGAGCTTTTCATATGTAATGTATTTTATGTTTGTTGGCCAAAATAAAATTTTAAAAAAATCCTGAAAAAAACTTAATTGATACATTGATTTGTTTCCATGAACACATTTCAACTCTTGAAATCAGAATATAAATTATTATTTTTCTATAAATTTTATATTAATTTTCAATATGCATGATTTCATGCTTAACTATACAAAGAAGATAAATTTAATACGAAAATTAACCCATCAAATGAAATGTAAAATCGAAAGGAAATTAAAAAAAGATTATAGATTGATTTCATTTTTTTTTGTGACAAATGAACAGAATTTTATCTTTTTGGTGGTTTAAAATTTGACTCTATAATCTATACTGGGGTATCAAACTACCCAATTCAAATTTTGAATTATTTGATAGTCATAAGGGTCATGACTAATTTGAAATTAGAGTCGGTGGACTCACAAAAAGGTAAAACTCTCCTAGTACCTATTTTCTCTATATATAAGATTCGGAACCGAAATTTTATTTAAGGAAATCTTGTTAGCACAATCCCGCAAGTGTATGGATCGTGGCAAGTAATAAAGTGATAATTAGGGTATCGTTCCCACGAGAAAAGGGTACTATGTAACACCCTATACACGTAGTATTAATACACATCGTGATATCTCATATTATTATTAATCATCCTTTAGTCACGTGTAATTATTATACACACGTTTATACTTATCCGTACACGCATACAAATATTTTACATTAACTAATGGGCATATGTATGCTACAAGGAGAGAGAGAGTCTGGATTCGGCCGACAACCTATGCTCCATGCTTTAACTACC
>CATIWM010175219.1:0-12120 GCA_949671775.1 Mallotus repandus
GAATCTAGGTAATTCGTCTGACCATGAAAGTAGGCTGCGTTTATACTAGATGTGCCTGAGTGACTTCGAAAGAAGCCTCAGGAATTAAAGAACATTCTACCCTTAACTGAAATTGATAACTTGGTTAATATAATCCTCTAAATCAAGAAGGGTCCTGTATGAAGCGATCTCCGGGCTCTATTTTCCAATATTGTTCATTTTATTCATTTATTCATTTTAATTATCATTCTTATGCTTATTCAATTAGTAGTTTAATTCACTTTCAATCATTAACTTATTAGCTCATAAGAATAACAATCACACTTAGTGCTAGAATCAAATTCCTCCCTGTGGGACGATAACTCTACTTATCATATACTACTTGTTCGATCCGTACACTTGCGGAACGCCTAAAAGCAAGAGACTGGGCACTAAAGCAAGCCAAACAGAATGTCTCAGACCCTAGAGGGAAGTTCAGGCCAAACTGGGAAGGCCTATATCTAGTCAAAATCATCTTATCAAGAGGAGTTGTCAAGCTGATGGATTCTAAAGGAAATGAGTTCTCAAAGCCTACTAACATAGACTGCTTGAAGAAGTACTACGTCTAAAACAAATACATAAAAAAAAAATCCCGTAAGGTTAAAAACCCAAAAGGGCAGCCTAGTAAAAGTTAGGGAACCAAGAGAAAATACTTAGTTAGAAAACTTGAAGAGGCTGATTAAGAACATGGGTACCGTTAATTCGAAATTTGCATAAATGCAACTGTGCTTTTCTTAAATGTATTCAGTAAATATGTGAATGCTTGTCAAATCATGTAAGTACATTTGAGGAAATGCAATACATCATTATTATTTGAATTCATCAAGCATGCTAGGTACAATTTTCATATTTTCATTACATGCTTTGTAGTTCTTACTTGTTTCATTATCTCTTCTCCAGATTGCTAGCCCTTATCGTCGAACCTCAAAAAAAAACCCAGCTAGGTACGAAGAGCTCTGAAAAGAGATGCCCTAGGCAAAAGAGGGAAAAAGAAAAAAAATACCCAGATAGGCGTGAAGAGCTATGAAAAGAGACGCCTTATGCAAAAGAGGGAAAAACAAAATAAAGAGGTAGAAGCGGAATAATTAGACAGAATAGTCACAGTCACATGAACAAATGTTACAATCACAACCATACAAGTCAGTTGGTGCAGAGTACAACAACAACCATCAGTACAGAATATAATATACGGGACAGATGCCCCAAATACAACACCTTGAGTCCATAATCTCGAGAAAATAATACAACACTAGACAACCACAGTCAAAAGCCTATACCTAGCCTCCTAGCAAATACATCAGCTATGAGTGCCATCAAAAGCAAGAGCTGAATCCACTCAAGCATCCCTGTTATCCGAGCCGGGCTCCGTATCCTCTGGATCCATCTCAAAAGTCGCCAGTCGCACATGTAGCTGATCGATCTGCTCACAATACGACGCTCGCTCCCTCTCCCACTCATGACTAGCATGAATATACTCACTCTGCATTAGAAAAACATCATAAATCACATTCCTTACATTCATAAAAACACATGCATTTGCATAAAATAGGTACAAATCAATAAAAGAATAAAAGAAGAAAGCAATATGCTCTGTGCACCAGTAAAATCCATGAAATACTCCTACGCACTTATTATAGCAGTATACTAAGACTAAGCAGTAGAAATAGGCACCTGCAAAGCAAAAGAAATAAGATAACGAGCAAAATAAGTAAAGAGGAAGAGCCTTGCAAAGTCAAGAAACTAACATGAGTGGCATCTGTAGGTACTACACCCGATAATGGTGTACCCGCTCTAGGCAAAGAGAAACGAGCTCCCGCTCCTATAACTGCCAGCCCGTACAACATCGGAGGTGCCACACACATAAAATAACTAAGAACGGCACCACTAGGTCCCACACCACTGGCATGTATCGTCCCCTCGGTCCCAAGACCACTCTCCTCATCAAAGCTAGAGGAATTTGACCTCCTTCGACGACATCCAGAATTCTGTGGATAAAAATCTTATAACTCATGTCATTTATAGTTTAATACTAACAAAGTTTGTTACATGCTTACATGAAAACATAAAAAACATAGCTCAGAAGCATACCAGGTCAGAAGATGCTACCCTAGAAGCAAAACGACCCTGGGATGACCGTGAAGTCCTAGCCCTAGAGCTTGAAGGCTGCGAAGGATCCGCCTGAGGAGGAGGAGGAGGAACAAATTCATTGGCCATGACATCAATCAACTATGGCACTAGAGTCATCATATAAGAGAAATGAGCTCCCTCTTGGAAATCCATAAAAAGGATACACCCTCTCAGCTCTGTCAAGCTCCTCTCCAATGAGCTCTCGACCCCAAAATATATCCCCAAGGGGAGCAACAGGAACTCTTCTTATAAACGGTCCATCCCACCAGTGATAGACCAGCTCACCTAGATACCACACCTTGTCAATAGGGCCGGGTAGCAAGACCCTCCTCTGTGTCTGGCGCTAAGCCACTCCCATCTCAATCGACCAGTCCTGACACTCCATCCACCAATATGGACAAATCTACCCGAGAAGCTCATAAGTAAAAGAATTGCTAAAGAATAAGCAAAGCAAAGATAAAATGCACTATACCTGACTATGGGCCAATCTACTTAAGGGACCCCTCGCCTCTGTCAGACTCTCAATCAAACCAGAAGTCCTCCTAATCCATTGTGGAAGATGGGGAAAGCCACTCTCAAGTGAATTCTCAATAGTGGGATGAGGAAACACCCTAAACTCATAAGCCTAAACATGTCAAGAAGAAAGGGATCAGAATAATCAAAGATGAAACAATCCAAGAGCAAGAGACCACACTCACATCTAGCACGAATAAGCAACTACAAACGCTTGGGCATCCTCTACAAGCCGCATCCAGGACAAAATACATGTGGGCAAAAGCAGTTGTGCCCCAACTGTACTTCGGCAGATCCCTCTAGTTCCTCAGGACAAGTAATAACTGCAGGAAACCAGTGCCAAAGGCATTCAGGAAGATGACAACACTCAAAAGGTTGAATAAGAAACACCTAGCCAACTGCTCAAAATTAACACGACCCACATTGTGCTCTGACCTCACCTTCTCTATAAGCTACGTATACCGGATCAAAGTGGAGCAGCCAGAAGTAGTAACACGGAATAAATCCCTCAAGCTATTTGTTCCTCACGCTGGTAAAACTACATGCCTCACTACTAAAAAGGACAAGCTCCCCGAAAAAATCTCAGCCCCGTAATGGCTGCAAAATCAAGCGGAGTGATAGTCATCTCTCCGAAAGGCAAATGGAATGTTTGGGTAGTATCCGTCCATCCATGCATCTTTGTAAAAAAATTATGCCTAGAGCTACATAATATCAAGTGCTAACATCAAACAACAAGAGCTACGCTACAGCTAGAGCTACAGTCATCACAGCTAAAGCTATAATCCCCACAGTAAGAGCTAAAATTACAGCAAGAGCTACACTATAGCAAGAGCTACACTACAGCTAAAGCTACATTACAGCAAGAGCTACACCACAGTAAGAGCTACATCACAGCAAGAGCTACATTACAACAAGAGCTACCTCACAGCAAGAGCTACATTATGGCTAGAGCTACATCACAACAAGAGCTACAATACAGCAAGGGCTAGATGAAAACAAGTGCTATAATAAGACAACAAGAGCTACATTACAGCAAGAGCTACACCACAACAAGAGCTATATTACAACAAGAGCTACACTATAGCAAGAGCTAAACTATAGCTAGAGCTACATACATTACAACAATAGCTACATCACAGCAAGAGCTACAATATCACAAGAGCTAAACTATAACTAGAGCTATATACATTACAACAAAAGCTACAGTCATCACAGCAAGAGTTACCTCACAGCAAGAGTTACATTATAGCAAGAGCTAAAATTACAGCTAGAGCTACAGTCACCACAGCAAGAGCTAAATTACAGAAAGAGCTAAAGTATAGCAAGAGCTAGATTACGACAAGAGCTAAATAATAGCTACAGCTAGATCACAACAAGAGCTAAAATACATGTCAGCTAGAGCTACATAGACAACGAATATTGAAATAAAAAAGCAAGAGCTAAAAACTAAAGCAACACACACAACATGTACTAAGACAAATAACTAGAGCTACAACAAGTAAACTACAATAAGAGCTAAGTAAGCAAACTAACCGGACAATGATGAATAGTCCAAGCATGAGTCTCCAGGCTATAGATAATAGGAATTGGATCTCCCCGAGAAAGTCAAGGTAGACGAGAAAAGGCTCCACCATTGGTCCCAACACAGTAGAGGTCCCTGCACCAGTCAGCCCGAGAATTGCCTCATCCTCTAAAATGAACTCGTCAGAAGAAAGAAAAGCAGTATTCACATTACTAAAGTCACCAAGGTCCTTAGGAATAGGAGGGAAGTCTATAATTCTCGCACTCCGCGAAGTAACAGGGCAACAATAGAAGAAAAGCACTCTAAAAAAACTCAAAAAAGGGCAAAAAAAGGTTGAAGAATAGGTAAAAATCATCTTGAACTCGAAAATGAGTTTGTTTTATAGGCATCGAGCTCACCTCGGAGCATGCCCCAGGCACGTGATCACGCGCCACAATACATGATCATGCACCACAGGCGCGTGATCACGTGCTCTTTTGACCCTCATGAGCTCTGAGACTCACACACGCACACATTGAGACCCCCACATACGCACTCCTAGGGTCAGAAACTTGCATTTTACTACAAGAACGCAAAAAAAAAATGCATGAATCACATAAACATGAGCATTGTATGTTTTAGGACACTGCATTTGACATCACTGTCTCAGAAGATGATTCAAAAAAGAAAATGAAGCACATATAACACAAGCATGTCACATATGCAATTATCACAATTGACACATCATGAAATCATGCTCAAAACACGAAAAATGATGACATCATCACTGCATCATCACTACTCAGTAGCATTTTCATCCGTTTAGAAGCATCGCATCATTTCATTGCTTAGTAGCATTTCATCTGCTTAGAAGCATCTCATTTGCTTAGAAGCATTTCATTACTTAGAAGCATTCCATTTGCTCATAAGCATCTCATATGCTCATAAGCATTTCATCAGCTTAGAAGCATTTCATCTGCTTTGAAGCATCACATCATTTCATTGCTTAGAAGCATTTCATCTGCTTAGTAGCATTTCATTTGCTTAGAAGCATTTTATCTACTTAGAAGCATTTCATTTCTTAGAAGCATTTCATTGCTTAGAAGCATTTCATTGCTTAGAAGCATTCCATCTACTTAGAAGCATCTCATCTGCTTAGAAGCATCTCATCTGCTAAGAAGCATTTATACTTAAAAGCATTTTTCTCTGAAGCATCGCATCCACTTATTAGCATTTCATTGCTTAGAAACATTCCATCTGCTTAGAAGCATTTCTCTGCTTAGAAGCATTGTAGCATCTCATCGGCTTAGAAGCATCACATCTGCTTAGTAGCATTTGCATTGATACCTAAGGAGGTTATGAAAGCATCATCTTGCCTCACTCGAGAGAATTACAAGGCATACAAATAAGCGATAAGCCTAAAGTCAAGAGACTAGACAACACACCATTAGGTAAGTACCTCTTCCCAAAACCATTTTTGCATCTCAGCATTTGCTTCACTTGTATTAGCATTGATACTAGAGTACTATGCAACACACGTAAAGCAGGGGGCAACTGCCATACATTGAATTTTAATTGTCCCTAAAAAGGTCCAATGATGAAAATATCTCTCCGGATATGACAGGTGTCTATTCATTCATACCTGCTCTAAAGCTTGCCAAGAGTCTGAAAAAGCCCGAACCGACCGAAATGAACCTTCAAATCATAATGTTGTGCCCTAATTTCATTAACTACGAATAATAGGAGTGGTAAGTTGCTCATTTCAAATAAACGTTGCTCAAAACGAGCAACTCATCAAACCGGTGTTCAACTCATGAGACCAGAGTTCAACTTCGTGAAAATTGGAAGTCAATTTTGACAAAACAGATGTTGGAAACATGTCTGTAAGCCCTTAAAACTTTCAGAAGTGACCCCAAAATAGTGTGCGTAACCTCGAGAAGTAGCGCATGAGCGAATTTATAGCGCGTGATCATACCCAAACACATTTTTCTTATGCGTGAAAATAGAAGTTGATTTTAACAAAACGAACATCAAAAAAATGACTGGAAGGTCCAAAAACCCTAAAAAACACCCCTAAAACAGCGTAAACGGAGCCTAAAAAGGCTGCATGACGTGCACGAGAGCGTATGATCACTCGACTGAGTGCGCGATCACGTGCTAAAACGTATGATCACGCGCCCTCCAAATTGTGATCACACGTCCCAACGCGTGATCAGGCACATTTTCCCTATTTTTCACACATTTTTTGGCACATTTCCTTATAAATACGGGTCTCTACCTCCCATTTCAGCAACCGGCAAGAGCCAGAGAAAAAAAGAAGGCAAGAGCCAAAAAAGCACACACGCACTAAAACATTATCAAATTGAAGACTCAGGAGTCCCAATTCCCACACTTTTAGCCCATTTTCCACATTTTTCATAGGATTCTTAGACCATTTTTACACCAAACCGACCCTCATCTTTGTAAAAGCACACTTTAAAGGTATACGAATTTACATTCTACAAGTCATTTTCAACCTCTCGATGAGGAAAGCTTAAAAATCCCACGAAGCTAAAGCTTAAAAAACACCAAAAAAGCTCAATCGAATCTAAGGACCAAACAATCATTTTTGCATGTTTATTTACTGTCTCGCATTTTACTTTACCATCGCTAGTAGTTGAGAAATTATTGTGATTATATGATGAGACTGGCAATTTTGCATGCTGATTGAATAATCTCTGCTTTGTTTTGCTCATAATAAATCATCATTCCGCATCAATATGTATTCAATAAATACGAAAGCTCCTTATCTAAGCCAGAGCTTCGATATTGTGGTCCAACGTTGCGATCATCATTATTTACTATTTATCTTATCATTTAGAAATGCTTTATAATAATTCATGCTAGAGCATAAACTACGTGCATCTGTTTAATCATTCATGTGCATCAATCATCTTCATTGTGCTTATATACTATCCAAGTGGATGAATAAATGGAATTGCACATAGTTGTGTTAACCTCTATTTTGCAGGTGTATTCTAGATTAGGACTAAATTTACATTTCCGCACTTTTTCTCTTTCATATGTATTTACTAGGAAAGCCTTATAAATAATTATGCTGAATTTCTCATACTTTCCGTTATTGTCAATATGCTTGTGTAAATGCGTATATATCAACTTTCATTACTGAAACTAAGGTGCTACGGTAGCAACATATTGTGTATAAAAATGAGAAATAGTTAAAAAGTAGATGAGATCTCCCGGGCTCAGAATCTCTGCTGGGGATAATACTCGTTGAGTGACCCGATGCTGTCCCTTTCATCTTTTCCTAGTTTTCTAAAAACCAAATGGTGACTCCAAACACAAAAGCGTCTCACATCCCCCTGAGACCCAACATTTGTCCCTATTCTGTTTAAACGGAACAAATGTCCCATTCGGCAAAGTTACCATGTCCCTCAGAATCACTCCATTTAAACAAAAATGGAAAATGGTTGCTCACAATATATGTATCAGATACTAAAAATAAACTAAAATATAAGCTAGATTAGGCAAGTTTCTGGGAAGGAGGCGGTGTCGCCTCGAGGAGGCGTCGCCTCTTCGTAAAGGAGCGACGTCTCTTGGAATGGATGTCACCTCTTCACTAGGAACTCGAATTCACCAGTTTCTTAATTCTTAAATAAATTGAATTTCATGCAAAGTAAATGTAAATCTACCACTAATACATTGATATTTCATATAATAATACCCTATTGTAATATTCAGTAATTTAGAAACACAAAAATAAATGATCAAAACCAACAAATAAGGTCTAGCGCATGCCCAAGTGTTTGGCAACCATGGCACTGTGCAAGCTCAGGACCTGCTAGGAAATACATAATGGGCTTAGGCCTAAAATGGAGACGGAGTTGCCACCCGGATAAAAGCCGGGACGCACTATAGCAACCCGATTCTACGGAGGTTCCTAGAAGCCGTCATCAGAGATCAGGTTTGGAAACTAGGTATGGCCTTTTGAATGCCCACCCAACCTTGCGGTTGGCCTCCGTGTGTGTTTTGTATTTTATTACCTTTGATTATCTATTATTTCTTTATTATTGGGTGGAATGCAAGCTCTTCCAATTTTACAATTGAGTCCAAGTTTGCACATTAATCATTTTGCATGCTTCATTACCTTTAACCTATTATAAACAAGAACAAATATTACAAACATTCATTCAAGAAGATTGGGGAAAGGATTATGGATTACAATAACTAATACAATTACAATGATACTGAATCCAAATAAAACCTCTCAAGAACTAATTAATTCACTAATTACTTAGTAATTAGAAATCACTAAAAAACCTACAACAAACAAAGGTTAGCTTTGTCTTTAAATAAAAAGCTTTAGATGAAAAGGAAAAAAATAAATTTTACATAAAATAAACATGAATATTAATCTAAACATAGATTGATTACTCAAACAAACCTAATATCATGGCAATCACATGCAATATTAAAGATATGGGGCAATATATACGTAACAGATACTGACAATAAACTAAAAGACACTAAAATTGAAGCTATATTAAGCGGGTTTCTAGGGATGAGGCGATGTTGCTTCGAGAAGGGGTCGCCTCTTCATAAAGGAGCGACGTCCCTTTGAAGAGACGTCACCTCTTCACTAGGAACTCAAATTCACCGGTTACTTAATTCTTAAGTAAATTAAATTTCATGCATAGTAAATGTAAATCTATCACAAATACATTGATATTTCACATAATCATACCCTCTTGGAATATTCAATAATTTAGAAACACAAAAACAAATGATTAAAACCAACAAATAAGTGCACCCAAGTGATAGGCAACCACGGCAATGTGCAAGCTTAGGACCTGCTAGGAAATACATAATGAGCTTAGGCCTAAAATGGAGATGGAGTCGCCACCCGGATAAAAGCTAGGACACACTTATACAGCAACCGAATTCCAAGGAGGTTCCCAGAACCCATCATCAGAGATCGGGTTCAGAAACTGGGTATGGGCTTTTGAATGCCCACCTAACCTTACGGTTGGCCTCCGTGTGTGTTTTTTATTTTATTGCCTTTGATTATTCGATTATTTCTTTATTATTAGGTGGATTGCAAGCACTTCCAATTTTACAATTGACTCCAAGTTTGCATATTAATCATTTTACATGCTTCATTAATAGAAATAAGAACAAATATTACAAACATTCATTCAAGATAATCAGGGGAAGGATTAGGGATTACAGTAACTAATACAATTTCAATGATACTGAATCCAAATAAAACCTCTCAAGAAATAATTAATTCACTAATTACTTAGTGATCAGAAATTACTAAAAAACCTACAAGAAACAATGGTTAGCTTCATCTTGAAATAAACAACTTTATATGTAAAGGGAATAAATAAATTTTACATAAAATAAACATGAATATTCATCTAAACATAGATGATTAATCAAACAAAATGAATATCATGGTAATAACATGCAATATTGAAGATATAGGGCAATATATATGTACCAGACACTGAAAATAAATTAAAAAATACTAAAATAGAAGCTAGATTAGGCGAGTTTCTGGGAGGGGGCAGTGTTGCCTTGAGAAAGCATCGCCTGTTCGTAAAGGAGTGACATCTCTTTGAAGAGACGTCACCTCTTCACCAGGAACTCAAATTCACAAGTTACTTAATTCTTAAGTAAATCGAATTTCATGCAAAGTAAACGTAAATCTACCACTAATACATCGATATTTCACATAATCATACCCTCATGTAATATTCAACAATTCATAAACACAAAAATAAATGATCAAAACTAAAAAATAAGGTCTAGCGCACCCCAAGTGTTTAGCGACCACAACACTGTGCAAGCTCAGGACTTGCTAGGAAATACATAATGGGCTTAGGCCCAAAATGGAGATGGAGTCACCACCAGGATAAAAGCCTAGACACACTTTATAGCAACTGGATTCCATGGAGGTTCCTAGAATCCGTAATCAGAGATCGAGATCAGAAACTCGGTATGGGCTTTTGAATGCCCACCCAACCTTGCAGTTGGCCACTTGTGCGTTTTGTATTTTATTACTTTTGATTATTCGATTATTTCCTTATTATTGGGTGGATTGCAAGTGCTTCCAATTTTACAATTGAGTCTGAGTTTGAACATTAATAATTTTGCATGCTTCATTACCTTGCACTTATTACAAATAAGAATAAATATTATAAACATTCATCCAAGACAATCGTGGAAAGGATTAGGGATTACAATAACTTATACATTTACAATGACAATAAATCCAAATAAAACCTCTCAAGAACTAATTAATTCACTAATTACTTAGCGATTAGAAATCACCCAAAAACCTATAACAAACAAAGGTTAGCTTCATCTTGAGATAAACAACTTTATATGTAAAGGGAATACAAAAATTTCACATAAAATAAACATGAATTTTCATTTAAACATTGATTACTCAAAAAAACCTAATATAATGGCAATCACATGCAATATTGAAGATATGGGGCAATATATATGTATCAGATACTAAAAATAAACTAAAAGATACTAAAATAGAAGCTAGATTATATGGGTTTCTGGGGAGGAGGCAGTGTCGCCTCTTTGTAAAGGAGCGACGCCTCTTTGAAGAGACATTGCCTCTTCACTAGGAACTCGAATTCACCGGTAACTTAATTCTTAAGTAAATTGAATTTCATGCAAAGTAAATGTAAATATACCACTAAAACATCGATATTTCACATAGTCATATGCTCATTTAATATTCAATAATTCAGAAACACAAAAACAAATGATCAAAACCAAAAAATAAGGTCTAGCGCACACCCAAGCGTTTGGCGACCACGGCACTGTGTAAGCTCAGGACCAGCTAGGAAATACATAATGGGCTTAGGCCTAAAATGGAGATGGAGTCACAACCCATAAAAAAGTCGAGACACACTATACAATAAATGGATTCCACGAAGGTTCCTAGAAGCCATCATTAAAGTTTGGGTTCAGAAACTGGGAATGGGCTTTTGAATGCCCGCCCAACCTTCCGGTTGGCCTCTGTGTGAGTTATGTATTTTATTACCTTTGATTATTAAATTATTTTGTTAGTATTAAGTGGATTGCAACCGATTCCAATTTTACAACTGAGTCTAGGTCTGCACATTAATCATTTTGCTTACTTCATTGCCTTGCACTTGTTATAAATAAGAACACATATTACAAACATTCATTCAAGACAGTTGGTGAAATGATTAGGGATTATAATAACTTTTATAATTACAATGATACTGAATCCAAATGAAACCTCTTAAGAACTAATTAATTCACTACTAACTTAGTGATTAGAAATCACCAAAAAACCTATAACAAACAAAGGTTAGCTTCATCTTGAAATAAACAACTTTATATGTAAAGGGAATAAATAAATTTTACATAAAATAAACATGAATATTTATCTAAACATAGATTGATTACTCAAAAAAACCTAATATCATGGCAATCACATGCAATATTGAAGATATGGGGCAACATATACGTATCAGATACTGAAAATAAACTAAAAGATACTAAAATAGAAGCTAGATTAAGTGGGTTTCTGGGGAGGAGACGGCGTCGCCTTAAGGAGGCATTACCTCTTCATAAAGGAGCAACGTCTCTTTAAAGAGACGTCACCTCTTCACCAGGAAGTCGAATTTACCGGTTACTTAATTCTTAAGTAAATTGAATTTC
Source organism: Mallotus repandus (assembly GCA_949671775.1). Taxonomy (NCBI): domain Eukaryota; kingdom Viridiplantae; phylum Streptophyta; class Magnoliopsida; order Malpighiales; family Euphorbiaceae; genus Mallotus; species Mallotus repandus. The sequence continues at coordinate 11,876 of CATIWM010175219.1, forward strand.
ATGCAAAGTAAACGTAAATCTACCACTAATACATTGATATTTCACATAATCATACCTGTTGTCACATATTTATATATATATTTTATAGTAATTATTGTCTTAATAATCACTGCTTTTATTCTAATCATGTGTTAATCATAATGCATTTTCATATTAAGCTAACATTTTCACCCATTTTGCTTTTCTATATAGAGCAGGCCTAATTTGTGGATTTAATGTTAAAATCAGGTTGTTATTATTGGGTC
>CATIWM010175312.1:0-12465 GCA_949671775.1 Mallotus repandus
AGAGAGGGACTTCAGCTCATCCACGAAATTCTCTTCTTCTTCTTCTTTTCATCACATGCCAGCTTCAATTCAATATCACATTACTGTTCGACAAGCTCCTCTATATTGTGCCCACAGGTTGCTTGTTTTCGCGCTGCGCAGAGACAGATCGTAAGAGACCCATGGCTGGGCGCCCATGCTTGAATGTCTTCGTTATGAGGGCCAGGAGAGCTTGGGAATCAGCAGAGGTTACATACGTCTTTTCACATTTGTATTTTCTTGTCCTGTGTCATTTTGGGCCTACTATATGTGCGAGGTCGATCACGAAGCTGAATAAAGACCTCACATAAGCTGGAAATGTATGGAGAAATCGCGGTGTGATTATCTTCTACGAGCACGTGGCCGCTCCGCCTTCGTGCCTGATCATTTTCGCAACGGCGAGCGTTATGCTAATACCCATGACAATGCATCCGAATGCTATGCAGAGATATGCTGCCCATGTCTCCCACGTCCTCCGCTTAGTTAATTTGACAAAACACAAAGGCGGCAAGATATATGCCAGAGCGCAGGCAGACGTCGCGCCAACGAGCTCGAAGACTATGCCCAGATCGCACGTGAGCAGAGCCAGCATCATTGCAGACACCACAAGGGATGTTGTGAATATCAGATGGCGGTTTGGTTGAAAAGGCTCGTGAGGGAAATAGTAGAGCGTCATGACTTCCCGACAGACGAAACACTCTAGTGGTAGAGTTGTGAGCATGTTCAAGCCAAAGCAGCTAAATACAGTCAGTCATGTCAGAGATTGTAGAAGTGGCGGTGACTCACAGCCTCGCGATATTGACCATGGCATTTTCAGTCGGAAAGTTGTTCAATACATTGCCCTGTGTCCGATCACCAAAGGACAAGTATCCAGCAAGTGCCATGACCAGGCAAGCCACCATACTCACACCAGTAGAGAAGTGCGTTACTCGAGCAAAACGATCCATCGTGGGTTTCTTGAGCGAGCCATAGATGAGTAGACTGTTGTGGTGACATACAAAGGCGAAAGAGATCACTCCAATGGCTTGGAAGACGCCGTTGTTGAGCAGGAGGCTTCCTTTCAGCGTACCACGCAATTCAGCAGGCATGCGCGGTCCTTGGGTGACGACAGTGATGATAATCACAAGCATGGATACCAGCGCGAAAGTACTCGCTTTAGATAACTGCTGCCTGTCAGATCGAGTCGAGTTTGGAGAAATGATGAACAGCGTACCATGGCGATATCTCTGTATAGAGAAAGTGGGTATGATAGTGCCAGCACGAAAAGCACAATGATAGCACGTCTATCGGTAAGGAGCCACAGGACTGGAGCCTGCGGCAGGGAGGGAAAAACTGCAGCCAGCACGTGTGGAATGGTGTCGCCAATGATGATGCAGAATGCAACCATACCGCCAAATGCAAACGCCCATTGAGCGATTGATATAGCGATCAGACCTGACTTTCCAAAACAGTGCTCCACTGTGGCCTGAAAGGAGTTCGCTCCGCTGAGTTTGGAGTTGGTCACAATCAATCGTATCGTCCAGTCTACCGCGATCGTCAAACCGACAAGCAGAAGAATACCAGTCACCAGACCAGCTTGCTTAAATGCGTATGGTTGCCCAATGATCCCAGCACCGATGATACTATTGGCCATGTTCATAAAGGCACTTTTGAGGCCACTTTTCGGCCTCGCACTTTCCAACAGATCTTCAGGATTGAAGTCGATCTCGTTTGCGACGGTGACACTAGGTGCTTCGATATCCGTGAGAAGAGGGGTTCTCTGGCCGAGATGGCCTTCACCCACAGCATGCCCCACCGACTCCTCAGCCATGAAGTCCTCCTCATCAATCCAATCGCTTTCCCGAGCTGTTCCATTCGGCTGTCCTATCGTCTCCGGCTCTGCAACTTCGAAGCGCACTCGTTGAGATGTTCTCGGCGCACCAGATGGCCGCGACTGTGCGAAACTTGATTGTCTTCGGACCATGGGCTCGCCAGGATGTCGCGATGAGGGTCCTGAGGGAATATCCTCACTGTGTGATCCTGCTCTTGATTCGTCCAGAAGCCCTTCCGCCTCCTCTCTGCTCGTTGGCACTGCATCCCGAGATGTGCTTCTGTCCTTGGCCATGACATCGTTGCCACTCAGCCTCACATTCCAGCACTGTGGTTCATACAAAGTGAGATTCTGAAAGCAGGAGACAAATGTTGAAGCATCAGATTTCAGAGCACCGGATTTGGGACTAGCGCCACGTGGCTCGGTCGAATCAGTGACCTGACCTCGAGTCTCAAATTTATATACCATGAAATGAGCAGCGTTGTATTGCTAAGGCGATACTATCTTGTTGATGATATTTTTTGGGTCCTAGTCCCGTGATATCTTGGGCCTTATGTAACCGGAAGGACTGGCACACGCCATTGGGACGGCAGTAGTCGGACAAAGCACAGCGACAATGGCTACAATCAAGGCATTCCCTTTCCAAACCCTGAAAGCCTGGCAGCTCCGGCACTGCGCTTTCCTCATGGGGCTCCCCTCTACTGGTACAAAAGGCGAGATCACGGACACTATCAAGGCAGTGCTCGATGAGTCGCCGAGTGGAGCCACAAACACACGCATTGTCAGTATAGACATGGGAATTCGCAACTTGGCTTTCTGCGTCCTGGATGTCAGTGCCGGACGAGGTTCCATGCCCGAAAGCGCCATGAAGGTCAACGTTTGGAAACGTATAGATCTGCTTCGCGAGTCACACCGAATTGGAATGGACAAGACGCCAGAGAACCCAGATACTGTTACACTCGAAGGCACTACCATCGATCCGTCCCTCTTCACGCCTTCAAAGCTTTCACGCCTGGCATTTGAAGCAACGAAAGCATTCCTAGCGTATAAGCCTGATGTCATTTTGATTGAGCGACAGAGGTATCGCTCAGGCGGTGCTGCAGCCATACAGGTTCGTAAGTCCTCAGTTGACAAGTCTTATGGTGTCTTTCGATCTTCACGGGAGGAAAAGTTGTTGAGGTCTGATCAGCTACTACAAGCCCATGCAAATAGGACCGCGAGTTGACCATGAATCATGCACGTTTCTCTCAGACAACAACACGTCTCAGGTACTAACATTTGATTGTTCGCTAGGAATGGACGGTACGGGTCAATATGCTCGAAAGCATGTTGTGGGCTTGCTTACGGACCATGCAACAAGGCCTGGGCGCTTCTAGCATTAGCCCCTTTCCACAGACGCATGAAGTGAGTCCCGCCCGCGTGGGTGCGTTCTGGACGGCGAAGCCGGCAGGTCTTTGGGTCAGCCACAAGATGCTCGATCCGAAATGTCGTCAAGAACCGGCGGATGAGATGCTCTCTTCGGCAGCGAGGAAGGCTGACAAGAAAGAAAAGATTGCCGTCGTTCGCTCATGGCTCGGCGATGCTGCTTCGGTGTCAGTTCAGTTCGACGGCGAAGCAGTGGGAGTGGCCGACGCATTTGGATCTTCGAGAAAAGCAAAGCTGGCCGATGTGGGAAAGTTGGACGATTATGCAGACTGTCTTCTCCAGGGTGCGGCGTGGGTGAGATGGGAAGACAACAGACAGCGAATCAAGGCGCTCACGAATGCTTCGATGGGCCCAAGCGTGGTGGCCTGAGAACAAGCTAGACAAGGCATATCTGGGGCCAGGAGCATGGGTATCAGACCCATTTTCTCCATATAATCATCCATCCTTGAGGTCAGTCTAGATTCCAGATGCTCACGACACTTGGCCCGTTTGGATCCATCCAGCATTCTGAACGAGGGATCATGCGCCCACAAATATTATTCAGGGCTTGAGTCAAACGTCAACCCTCATCTGCAATCGGCGAAAGTTGTTGACACCTCCTGGCTTCGCAAAGAACACAAACATCACATGGGAATGTGTGGGTGGACAGGCACATGGCTTATCTGCTTCGAAAAATCGTATCTAGACTTTCTTCGGATGTGTTGTTCCTGAGGTCTGATTCCGACTTCCGAGTCTGCGACGGTTCATGGTGGTTCGCTTGCTTGCAATAATTTGCTTGCTTGCCGCTGCTCACGCTCGTGCTGATCTCAGTCGATCGCCAGCACGGGCCAGGGCGGGGCAGAGGAGGACGACGATCTTGAGCCAGCAATAGAATGGGACTATCCCTTGGAAGTCTGTGTCGTTGGGTAGGTATTGTAGTCCCATTTTTAAATAATTACGGTATTTCTCTGACTGCTGTTGGAAACTACCGTCTGGGAGACCTATATCAGCAAGGACAGGGAGCAATGGCTGGCGAGGTGATAGGTATTGAGTACCCATACGTGTTTGAGAAGTAAGGTACAGGCACGGCATGAGGCTTTTTCAAGGATTATCACTTTTATGGATTGATGATGGCGTGGGGGCGTGCAACGGCGTGGGAGCGGGTAGTGGTCGAGGAAAAAGCCGCACCCTGATGGGTTGCTGCATGAACCGGTGGTACTAAATAAATTGGGCATACAAGTGGGTACGCGCATTGACAATGTCATCACAAGCGAGACGGCCAGAACGCTTTGCAGTTTGACATGTTTCGCAAGTTGGCCGGCAGAGAGGTACGGTGGAGGGACGATGGTGACAGGAGAACTGTATCTGTTATGCAATTGGCTGTGGGCCGTTGAAGAGAGGTTGTTGTAGGAGGGAACATGAAACGAGAAACATGAAGCGCCGGGATAGTCGAAGGTTGGAGGCGTAGTCCGGACCACATGTGCACAGTGCAGTTGAGTCCCGCAAGAAAAAGCAGGTAGACTGTTTAAAATGCAGTCAATCAACACGCAGTCATGACTGTCCAGTCACGCCAAAAGGCTTGTCCTTTGTTTCCTATCCTGCCACGATTGCCGCCGTGTCTCGCTTGTTCTTCTCCATAGGTACCACCACTCCACCTCCTCTTAGGCTGTTGTGTAGGTGCGCGAAGCTGTGATGATTAGGTACGGTACCTATTGGGCCCAGTCATCGACAGAATTTGCGTCGGGATGTGGTTTTAGTCGAGGTGCATGCCAGTGCCACGCAGCTTGGCCAATGCAAAGACAGGATTCGTGCCGCGTTGTTAGTGGACGGTGGATTATTGCAACGGTTGTGGAGGATGGCGGATGGCGTTTGCGAGCCTCTGCCCACTTGGCCTGCGCTTGTTCGCTTTGCCTGGCGGGACTAGGAACGGTAGGACAGGTCATACGGAAGATTTTCGAGGCAACATGCTTCGCCCATACGTGTAGATCTACCATCCTCTGTGCGTATCATTCCGCATGAGCTGCAGCGCAATACATAATAATTAACCGCTTCTCGCTGCTCATCAGATACCTCTCTATCTACTATCTACTCGACGCCTTCTCCACCAAAGACGACATACGACTCTACACCCACATCACATCATACCTATCCCTTGACCTGCACTCTCCATTATCTCATACCTTACCTACCTGGCTGCTGTTCCTCGTCATCTCATCGCCTCAGGTTATCATACAATCTTGCGCAATCCATCGCGGTGGCTTTGACTCTCGGCGTCACGCAATCTGAACCCAGCCCGTGCACACTGACTCAACTTTTTCGATCTGACGCCCGCATACATAACCACTCCTACTCCTTCTCCTCCTTCTCCTCCAACACTGCGCGCTTCCGGTCCTCGTCAACTACCACCTTCACTGGGTTTTCACAATCTGCCCACTTCGTCTATTCGGCACTGAGAACCAACTCTTCAACCATCCACACCTCACATCATGGACTGCTTCCACGACTTTTGTCTCGCCTGTGACGGCGAGTCCGTCGACGGGCCATACTGCTCACAAGCATGCCGAATGGCAGACCTCGACAAGGCCAATATCGACTCATCATCCTCGTCACCACCCGCTTCACCAAAGACGTCTTCATCACCTCGCTCCTCATCCTCAACATCATCATCATCTTCGTCCTCGTCCTCACATCGATCGAGCTGGACGGCGTTACAATCATCACGACATCCAGCCTATACCATGAGATCACCCGTGCAACCTCACTACGACCAACAAGACTCGATTGGACCCGGCGCTCTCACACCCTCTTCCTCCCGGACCTCCTTGTCATCGACAACAAGCCACGCAGGAACCGTCAGCAATGGTATGTCACAGCAGGCCCAGATCGAACTTCAAACCTATTACGCTTCTTTCGACAAGGCTAGAGCAGCCAAGCGTCGATCAAGCACCCGATAACGCCGGTGCATTTCCATCTATTATCTATCCGTTTTCACTGGACCTCACTCATCTCTTACACCTGTTCGCCATTTGCCATCATATATCAGCATCACGGGTTGTGTCCGGCGAAATCCATTAAAAGTTGTTTCGGAGTTCTGTTTTTCTACGGTGACTGCGCCTCGGACGGCGCATCAAAACAATAGCACGGTCGGCGAGCCAGGGAAATTGTTGTATGGTGTTCTTAGGTGATTCCTCTCGAGGCTGACAATCGTTACAAGCGATTGCTCCTTGACGTGTGCATGTACGACCGCGGCGGATACCCCTGCTTTGATTTTCTTATACCTACCTACCTACCTACCTACCTACCTACCTATGTGAAATGGTGGAAACGACAGATACCGCCCAAAGACAGAACCACCATCAGGGTTTGGCGGAAGGAGAGAGATTGTAGCAGACGCGAAAACGATCATATCATGTTTGATGGCTCAGCACTGAGCCATCACGTCTCTCCAATCCTCATTTATCTCGTCTCATCATTCATCTGATCTTCTTACTGTTCTGCTGCCAGGTGCATCTAAATTTTTTTGAGACCCTGATCTGACCTTGACCCTCCACTTCAAGCAACACTTCAACATGGGTAGACCTTGTCAAACCAAACGTGGCCAAGCCGTATCAAAATAGACGAAGTAGGGATACCCTTGATAACCGTTGGCAGATCCCTAAACAACCTACCCGTGCTAAACTGCTAACAGGAGATGGTGCAGAGCGGATTTATTAGACATGGCTCGTTTTCTCCACGATCTCACCTCCATGTTTCGCTCCCGCCCCCGCCTCCGCATTTCTCGTCTCCAGTCTTCCATCTAGGTAGATATAACTCCGTACCCGTCCAATTGCACCCTCATGTTTTAGACATTCGCTCTCCTGCAGCCCACACACCTATCGCTCATAACTTAACTTTGCCTTATCTCCAGTCTGCACCTACCCCATCACGATAACGTATCGCAACCGAAGTCCAACGACGCGCATCAAGTTATGCTGAGCTGTCATCAGCAATCAAACCATAATGCACAGGAAAAGGACTACGTAAACCCCGATCGTACTGAAGTACGTACAACGCGGGGGGAGGTAATTATGAATGATCGGCCTCTAGGTAATTGATCAGCCCGTGTCAAGTGATCACCTTTTTTATCTTTTTCCTTCCCGCCTCCTCCATGATGAATATATGATGATGACTACGGCTCCGAAGGAAGCGGACCGCTGCGGAGTATCATAAGAAAAATAATAACCAGTAAGCGACAGTTGCTCGATGTGTGCAGGCGATCAAAGAATTGGGGGAGGGGCTTCTTGGCCCTCTTGTGGATGTTGTGGTTGGTGGTTGGTGAAATCTCCCCGTCGCTTCGCTTGGACAGGTGGCCGTGGTCTGCTGGATCTCTCGCTCGAATTGTGCACAGACTATAATTTTGTATTGATACCTGGTCTACTGATATCTGATCCGAGTCGGCAGCTTCTCGTTTGCCATCACCCTATCAGCAAGATGTCGTGAATCGTAAGAGGTCTACATTCATTACTCTCCAATGTCTACCTTCCTCATACCATATTCTCGGCACTCTTCCTTTCGTTTACGGAATGGGCATTATCGTTCGAATCGTCTGGAGTCTGAGAGCCACCTTTGCGGAGTCCGAATGTGAGCAGAGGTTGCTTGGAGCCGCTGAAGATGTCGCCATCAATCGGAATTGGCGTGTCGTCTCCTGTAAGATACTACAAGGCGAACCTGCGTCAGCTCGGGCTCCTGGAAATTGGGACTGATAATAACACTCACTAGGTACCAATAAAGCACGCCGACAAACAAGCCACCACCGATGATATTGCCAATTAGAGCTGGAATCAAACTCTTCCTGAAAATCACGGTGAGTCAGTGTATGTTCCTTCCACGTATGATTAACACCGCCAACTAATACTCACCAAATGTAGAAACTGACAGAGATCGTAGGGCTACCCAAGAAGATGGCAATGGGCACGAAGAACATGTTCGCGACAACGTGATCAAGTCCCAACGACACGAAAGCGAAACAAGGCCACCAGACTCCAACGACTTTGCTGAAGAACTCGCGTGCCATCAAAGGGGCAAAGCAGGCCATACAGACGAGCCAGTTGGCCCCGATGCCTCGCAGGAATATCATGTGCCATTGTGGGACTACCACTTTGGTGTTCGCGAACGATAATGCCTCGTTACGATATGCTGGCAAGTTGAAGACACCTCCATATCCGATCATTAAGGCCATGACCTGTAATTCTTCAGCTGGACTTCTTTTTACACGGTACCTGAATCTTGGATGAGGCTTACAAAGAGTGAGCCTGCCAGATTTCCCCAAAAGGTAATGAACCAGTGTGACAGCATTTTCCAAATGGACAGCCTGCCATGCAACACTGAGATTGGTGTGAACTACAATCCTCGTCAGCGATGGACGCATCAACGCAACGCCGGAAAGTCCCACCATAAAGCTTCCCGTGCACAGGTCAGATCCCGTCAAAACAATCAAGGTCAACCCAAAGGGAAAGATAAGAGCGGCAATCGTTCGAATCAATCCGGGAGCATTTTCTTGATACCACGGAGCCGTATTGGTGCTCAAAGCGGCAGCACAGGCAAAGGCAAGCAAAGCGCCAGCATTCACCGAACTGAAGAAAATCTTATCGATGCGCATATTGGCCTTGTAAACCCCCATTCTGCTGGCCAACTCCATGGCCTCTTTTGGAGTGTACGCATTGTGCACCACTTGAGTATGCATCTTGGACTTGCCCTTGCAATCGGCTTCAAAGAAGTGAGAAGACAGAATATCAAGGATGAAGCGGCCGGCCAGTTAAGAAGATGATACAAACCGAGATGTACGAGCACGTCAGCCAAGTCTCGATGCCGGTAGACGTTTTATACCACGCAGAACATCTCGCGCAAGAGGCGCTTTCTGAGTTCTCGATATGACAGAGGTGGAGCTTAAAGGGATGCTTCGTCCTATTGACAATCCTCAGTGGAACTTTGCAGATCCGATAGGACGTTGACCAATAAGCAGCACGAGAAGTGAGAACAAAGACAGATATGCTTATTCTTACTTTGTATCGGTGGTGTCGATCTGACTGTAGATGAGCTGCAGGAAGAGATAAGGGAACGTTGGAGAACTGCACCAGTCTACCAGAGTCTTCAGAGAATTGGCCAAAGATAAGACGATTACTTGTTCCGGAATATTATACCAATCGGCATTTCAGCGTTCCGCGGCTGTCAAGTTGTAAATGGTGCTTGCTTTAGCATTCGAGCAACTGTGGACACATGAACTGACCTCGAAATGTCGTTCATATCTCAATTTGTTTTGTGTTGATTGTCGCAGTGAAAATGTCGAACGGAGTCAAGGCCGCGGGAGCCAACGCCTCCGGGTTCTCATTGGTGCATTCGCCTCCAAATCCTTCCTCAGCACAGCATGCAAATTGATACCACTGATCGACCTGATCAACTTCAATGCCAGAAAGGAGAAAGGGCTTTCATGCCGGGGTCGAGACACAAAAAATGCTGTACATGCTTGTGCGTGTACTCCGACATGGTATTTCTGAGACCTCATGCGATTTCTTCTGTCCTCACGCAGTATACCAGATTACTGGTCTATTGTCTCGTCGACTGGGTATCGCCGTGATGGGATGATGAGCCTGGTCGAACAAGGAGCCAGCTATCATCATAGTTGGATGCGACAGAAGAGACAGAGTATACCTACAGAGCGTGCACGGCGAAAGTCAACGTCACAAGCAGACTTGACGAGTGATGACGCGCCTACGACCTCACGCAGAACAGGTACAGCACAAGGTAGTCGTGGTAATTTTTGCTCGCTATCATCCTCTTCTTCTATCTCCTTACGAACAGAATAACGCAAAAGGTAATTGCATTCGCCCGGAAGAAACCATAATCTAGCAAAATGTCTGCAGACAAATCCCAATTCGACATTGGTAAGAGGCATCTCGTATTTGGATTGAACAACATCCCCATCTGATAATCAAGAAGGGCACAAACCAGCCGTCCAACACCAACAACCGCCGGGTTTGCAATCTAAGCTCGACCCAGCTCCATCAACCGAATACGTACCAACATGCGACGGAGGCTACAAGCTCTACCAAGCCGCCGGCAAGCTCAAGGGTCGAAAAGCTCTCATCACAGGTGGTGATAGTGGCATTGGACGAGCCACCGCGGTGCTCTTTGCCATGGAGGGAGCCGACAGCTTTATTGTATACAAACCAGAAGAGGAGAAAGATGCCCAGGAGACCAAGAAGCTGGTGGAGAAGTATGGACAGAAGTGCTACCTCCATGCCACGGATCTCAAAGACAAGGCCAACTGCAAGAAAGTTGCGGATGAGGCATTGCAAAAGTTGGGCAAGGTTAATATTCTGTTCAACAACCATGCCTACCAGATGGAACAGAAGTCAATACTGGAGATTAGCGAGGAACAGTGGGAGGCTACCTTTGCCACGAACATTCACCGTGAGTTTTCCGCAATCTCAATGTCGTTTCCTGCAAAATTTAATGTTTGGTGTCAGCCTTCTTCTATCTCTCCAAGTACATCTTGCCTCACATGGAGAAAGGAGACACCATTATCAACGATGCCTCAGTCAATGCGTACGTGGGAAGACCCGACTTGCTGGACTACACATCCACCAAGGGAGCCGTCATTGCATTCACACGTGGTCTGAGCAACCAATTTGTTCACAAAGGCATCCGCGTCAACGCAGTGGCACCCGGTCCCGTCTGGACACCCTTGGTCGCTTCCACCATGTCGGATGAATCTCTCGAGCAATTCACTTCTCCTATGGGACGTCCAGCTCAGCCCAGTGAGATTGCTTCATGTGTGGTCTTCTTGGCGAGCACGGACAGCTCCCAGCTGAGTGGGCAGACCATTCATTGCAATGGCGGAGTGATCGTCAATGGATAGGGAGTTGTCTGAGAATGCAGAGAGGTAGCGAGACTGGGACACACGCACGAGAGAGTCGTAGATATGCACACGATTCAGTATAACCTTGACCACTGCAGGTACCGATTCTGCTCAAACTTTCACCTCCGTTCCCTTGTTCAACACTACGCCAAGCGCCATGCATATGCACATCTATCTTACAGCCTTTTTTGTATTGTCCGTCGTTCTGTCGATGCATCTAAGTAAGCTTCTGCTTGATGAAGAAAGCCCTCAAATAGCTCAATTGCCAGGCACAAGTCCCCGCGAGCACAATGAGTTGAATAATTGTCCACCTAACGATCTTCGCGTTGACCGCCTCGCTCTGATCCCGGAATTCGGCCTCTCTTTCGCGCTGGAAGATCTGTTCGCGCTTCACATCCTCCAAGCGCGCATTCAATTCCTTGACTTTTCTCACCACCGTGCTCATCTTGGTTGCATCGCTGCTGGGGATGTTGACCGTGTCGCCCATAGCCAAATCAAGCTCGAGCTTGACATTGCCGACCGCGTGGCCGGATTGGATGTAGCCGGGCGTGTTTGGGACGCCGGTAGGGGTGAAGCAGATACGGTGCTCGCCAGTGTCGGCGGAGGAAAAGGTGACTTTGCCCGAGTCCTGGCCCTTTTGCGCGACGATTCGATGGTCGTTGTCGAAGATTTCGTCGACGGTTATCCAAAGACCCTGTTGTTCGATCCATCAGTTAAGATTGATTTGAAAGAAACTTGAGGAGATCTATCGAACTGGGGCTGGTGATGGAATACCATTTCTGAGTTTTGCTGGAATTTGCGGGTTGGTTCATCGTAGAGCCACATTTTGTATTTTCCTGCATGAATTTCCCATCAGCCGGTGTCGCGCAGTTGGTTGGTGTGCATGATCACGCCGTACCGACTACGAGCATGTCCTTGGGCAGCTGCTCGAAGAAGCATTTTGTGGTTGGACCGTCAATGTAAAAGTAAAGGGCTTGAGTTTGCAAGACCAGTCCCAAGAGGCCAAGCAGGCTGTAAATCGAGCGCATGGTGAAGTTGTTAACTTGTGTCTCTGCCAATGAACAGGATGAAGTGAATTTGTAGAGACATTCAGACGAGAAACGGTTGAAACGACACGTCGTTAGGAGGTGGATCTGCGGAGGGAAATCTTGGCAGGGACCGACTTCACCTCCTGATCTGCTTCTTGAACTTCATTCTGCCTTCCAGTGATGATGCTTCCTGCTCCTTGGTTTATCAGGTGTCATCACCGGTCTGTTTTCAGAGCTTCAGTTTTTTGTGTTATATTGATCATGTGGCTGGCATCGTGGTTACTCCAGGCGGCTCTATTACCTCTCTG
>CATIWM010175324.1:0-20328 GCA_949671775.1 Mallotus repandus
TTTGAGAGTTTATTTTGCTAGCTTTCGGATGACCTCACAATTCAGGGAAGTGGCTCATTTCTTTCTGTTTCCTCAAACTTGTTTATTGTTAATTTTTTTTTTCTATTTTTGTTGACATTGAGGACAATGCCATGGATAATGTGTGTGTGTGTGTGTGGGGGGGGGGGGGGTACTGGATAATCTAATTAATCTGATTGCTAATTTTTCTATTTTATTTAGTACTTTTCTATTTTATTTAGTCAGTCAAATTTTTATTTTTTGGTTATTTAGGATTTATTACTTTTCAACTTGTTTCCCTATACTGTTAATTTGATTGTCCAGAAGAAATTTTTTGTTTAAATGTTTATATACTCTATCACACTTGGGATTATATTAGTGTATAATCTTGTTTCTTGATTAATTACTGAACTATCAAATGATTTATTAATTAAGATAGTTGTACATAGTCTTTATGTTTGGAGAATTTAGTTTTTATGACCTAAGTATGAACCTGGAGATTGAAATTGTGCATGATTTTAGGAAGGGTTGCATATTTGATTTTCATTAAAAAAAACTCTCATTCTTAAAGTAAAAGTTGTATTTAAATTAAAATCTTATGCGCTTTGAATCTACTCCAATGCCCTAATTAGGGTATGAGTATCCAAAGAAAATACTCAACGGTGTCCATGCTTAGTAATATAGGAATGACGAGGGATTACTTTAAGTAGAAAGATTTGAATTGAGAAGAAAAAAAATAATAAAGTGAAATGGAGCGTAAAACACATTCACTAAATAAAAAAAATTGAGAGTCTTTATGTTTCCCTTCTCTAGTTTTATGTTCACTTGATTTTAAAAGGTCGTGTGCTTGGGTTATGATTAGTAAATTGTTCATATGCATTATATTTTTGTCTAACTATCTTCTTTAGTAAATATGTTTTGGTCTCGGTGTTATCAAGTTTCATGTCTTAGAAGCTGTATAACTTAGGTTGTGATTTGAGTTTACTGTTTTCAAAGTTGGTTTTTGCTTGAGGACAAGCAAAGTGCCAGTGTGGGGAAATTTGATGTGCATATTATTTATGTGTCTTAAAGTTGAATTTCAATAAATTTTAAATAGGAAATAATTTAATTTAAATAGTTTTTGGGTCTAATTAGGAGTTTGTTTAGTAATTAGTATTTGATTAGGATTTTTACTATTATTTGTCTATTTAGGAAGATATATTTAGTTTTTAATTAATGTTTATTTTTTTGTGTCAAGGTGGACTCGGGAAATTAAAGAGCAAATGAGGAATTTAGGATTGAATTGTCAAAACTTTCAAATCTTGTGTAAAGCTTCGAGCCATCCAGATTTTGGACGTCACCTAGCTTTGCTGTATCCAAGCCGTGTGATGATTAGGAAGTCTCCTGTTTTGCAAATTAAGAAGATTTGAGACCAAATAGGACTCTCCCTAGCCTTATTTCTATATAAAGCAAATTAAAACACCTTTTGAAGAGGGGGAGACAAGGAGGCAAGATACACAAGACAACTAAAGAAAGATTGACAATTGTTAAACAACTTTATTTTTATTTCATCTTTCTGTTTTTCTACATATCATGTTTATGGATTTCTCCATAGCCATGCGTGGCTAATTCTCTTTTAGAATCTTGGTTAGGAGTAGTTATTCCACTATATAAATTGAACACAAGTATTTTTATTTGATTTGAATTTCAGTTAATTCTTTGTGTTGCAATATTATCTAGTTATCTTTTCAGGCCCGTTTGATTGCTTGTTTATGGATAAATTCACCAACGAGAGTTAGGGGAATTTATTAGCTTAAGAACACTTAGAACTTATATCACTCGACCATGAGAGTAGGCGAGCTCTTCAGGGAGTCACAACAGTTTAATCACGGTGACAAATTAATTGCTAAAAGTTTTAATGAGCTAGGATTAACTTATTAATCAAGAGAGTAGGTTAGATTTTAATCCTTGCATGCTTAATTGAACTTGAGAGAGTCTTAGGTAATTTAGAGCAATTACCCTTAAATGAATTCCAAAGACTATTTGTTTGATAATGTGTTCAAGACTAGAATGGAATAGTGAAACTAAACCTAGATTCTAAGCGTTAAATATCTGATTTCAGTTTAGTTTATTTAGTTGTTATTTATATTTTATAATTGCTCAACTTCTTTTACTCAGTTTTCTAGCTAAGTTATAGGTAGAAATAATTGGTAGTCAGTATACAGTCTTCGTGGGAACGATATCTTATGTGCTACAATCGCGACTCGTGCACTTGCGAGTTTTGAGAGCAACAATAAATTTCCTTTAATATGCTCTTCAACATTAAGTTTTCCTTCAGTAAACCCTTCCTCTCTACTTTCATTTCATTGATCATTTATTTAGCTCTTTCACACATCTCTCCATCATACCAAGCAAAATTATCACATCCATTAATTTGTATTCCTTCTCTATTTGCCCACAAATACATCAATAATTTCACAATTTTCTCACTCATAAAACATAATAAAATATTTATATATTCACCATTGTCGATTTTCAACCCTTTCGTTAAACTTACTTTGTACTTTAGGCATGCATAAAACCTCCTCCCAGGGTTTCGATCCGTTCATTGATATCAGTAGGACACAATTAACACCACAATAACATTTCTCTGTCTTGTGTTGTCCATATCTTCTTCCAGTTGAAGATGATGATATCACTTTTAATCTTTGATTATTTTTTACGATAACACAAAGATTTCAGAGTTTTGCTTAGGGATTTTATTTTTTCTCAGAGATTGATAGATAGAAAGAGGGAACAAATGTTCGACTATGGAGAAATTGAGCGATGTTGATAGAATTTGAAGAAAGAGGGAAGAGAGTTTTTAGGGATTTTGATTTTTGATTTGGGAATTCGTTTTCAATCATTAGCATATAACAATCATAGGCTTTCTTCAGTAGTTGATGTGGGACCCATGCGATCCATGTAGGCAGCTTTTGATTGACTATAGTGTCCACGTTGGCAAAAAAAATGGAGGTTTGTCTTTAGTTAATGGCCAAGTGTTTTTTGAGCTGATTTTGAAATGTCGAGTTCCCATTGGGCAAAAAAAAAAAAAAACACACGAGGTGAAATGTATTCCTAGGTTACAAACCCAGGGAGCAAATTGGACCTCTTCCATATATATATATATATTGCAGAGAGAAAGAAAGAGAAAAAAGGCAAACAATTAAAAAAATAAGAATTATTGTAACTCCTAATTAACAGTCAAAAAAATATAATAATATGGAGATGTGTACATGTTTTACTTTACTGTATGATAAGCTTGTTGAAGAAGTAGAGTTAGCAAAACATTATGATTAAAAAAAATAAAAAAAACGAAAGATTTACAGATAAAGAAAAAAAAGGAAAAGAGAGAAGAAAAAGAAAAAAATGAAAAATTTGCGGATAAAAAAATATGAAAAGAGAGGAGACGAAGAAGAAGAAATAAGACAATATAATTAAAAGAATTTTTTTTAAAAAAAAAACCTTTGAAAACATTATTTTTATAAAGAGAAAATGTCAATAGTATTTTTGAAAACATTTTCAAAAAGTCCCTAAAAATTACTAGGCCAAAAGTAAATAAGGGACTCTAATAACTAATAGAGGTCCCTTATTATTTTATCTTATTTATCTTACACTGCAAAACTGCTAGAACAGCCATCGTTGATGATTTATGGTATAATATACAAGACCAAAATCACTCGCGAGCTACCGCCACAACTTGTTTCCCAACATTGCGGCCACTGAAAAGGCCTACCAGAGCAGCAGGAGCATTCTCCAGGTCTTCAGCTATGTCTTCCACGTAATTCATCTTCCCTTCTTTGACATAAGGCAAGATGAAATCTAGGAACTTTGAGTACTGGTTCATGCAATCATTAACAAGAAATCCTTGTATACGAAGGCGCTTGTGAAAAATATTCAATAAATTGTGCACTCCTTCAGGCTGCTCGAGATTGTACTGAGAGATCATCCCACAAACAGCAATGCGACCCTGGATTGTCATGTTTCGACGTACTGCATCAAGCATTTTGCCACCCACATTCTCAAAGTAAATGTCGATGCCTTCCGGAAAACACCTATCTTGAAGAATTAAGTTTGCACATTTCTTGAACACACGTAGAGAAATCATTGATAGCACTGGATTGATTTTCTGTCACATTAACGCTTACTGACCTTTTTAAGGCTGCATCCAAGTCAGGTTCCCCTTTGTAGTTGAAAGCATTGTCAAAACTGAACTTGTTCTTCAGCAGTTCAACCTTTGATCATGATGAATCGAAATAAAAACATGATCGGATTTATCATGTTCAAATTAAGTAACTAATGAGCAACCAATCACTATGGGGGTCAAAAGCAAGAAAATTTGCGCAATCGATAACTCCCTGGACATAGTTAACTGAGAGATTCTTTCCTACATGCATAGCAGTCTCCAAGATTCAATGTTTCATGCATCAAGTTTGAGTGGTGGCTGAAGCATGTGGTCTCTGAAACCAATTCACAGGATGAAAAGTTATAATCTAACGCATACTATTTTGCAGAATCACGTGGTGTCCAAATTATTACAATAATAAAGTCTAGTTAGCTTAGCATAGTTGACATCATCATGTCAAGTTCTTTCCAGATTATTTTTATTAAGATCCTCTATGACACAGAGTTTTGAAGTATTTGAGACACCAAGTTTGTGGTGACTGGTGACTTTCAGCCATTTGATTAGATATGAAACATGTCATAAGAACAAAAGATATGCCAATTAGGAGCTCACCTTTTCTTTCCTTCCTGCACTTCCAACAACATAAAAACCAGACAACTTTGCGAACTGCCCAACAAGCCGACCAACTGTACCAGATACAGCTGAAACGTAGACACGCTCTCCTTTCAGAGGAGAACAAATATGGTTGAAGCCAAAGTAAGCAGTCATCCCAGGCATTCCTATAGAAGAAAAATGTTAAGAAAAAATCTCGAATAGTAAAGCCATAATATGAAAAAAGAAATGGCTGATAAATTATCTCAAAATACTTCTGTTATAATTAGAATTAAAAGTGATTATATGAAAAAGAAAAGAAAAAATATATAATGTATTAATTTCGCTGTCAGACTTAGTATGTTTTAATGTTCAATGAAGTCCTTTCAGCTTGTAGATTCTGCCTGAAATTCATCCCTCAAAAGGTTGGACTCTGACAAATCTGAAACAGGAAAATTTATTGCAATTCTGTGGAGATCAGCAATTAATGTATAGCTCAGTTGATGCATATAAGGACTTGAAATTAATCTAATTATCCCAATTAACTGAAGAAAGAATATAGTTACAAAGAAGTCCAGTGTAGTAGGAAAGGGGTACATCAGTATGGGGTATTTTGAAAAGAGTCTTCTCAGGTTCTGTTATAAGTATACTCTTCCCAGTTGGTTGAACCTCGTACAAAGTCACCTTTCTTGAACTCCGTATGCTCAGAGTCCACCACTTTTGCCACTCCCAGAGACTGCATCGGCTATTAAAAAATTTATAGATAAATAGATTAATACTACGACTTAATTTCTTTGGATTTTTTTTCTTTTAACACATGATTGTTCATCCATTTGTTTCTTCCTGAACGATCGTATGATCCAAACATTAAAAAGTCAGATGTAAAATAAAAATAAGCAGAACTGCTTAATATAAAGGGAGAGAGAGATATTACAGAGCCAGGTTGAAATGGAGAGAGCTCGTGATCATCGGAAGGAGATTTACTCATTTTAAATCTCATGTAAGGATCACAAGACAAATAAAGATTCTCGATCAAAACAGCTTTACTCTCTTGTGGTACTTTAAGTTTAATCGAAGCAGTAGTTAAATACGTCTGATTCTTCAGGCAAACCGCTAACATAGTTCCTAAATATCACTTGTTTGTTGCTCACTACTTCACCACCCTCACTCTCCATTTTCTTTTTTCCTCTTTTCCTTTTTCTGGGTTCACTATCTTTTCTCATGGATGATCAACTTCGTTTCTGAAACTGTACATATATTTGTAGGGGTCATGTGGGAGTCTAGAGGCCGAAATTGTGGAAATCCTTTTAGTGGAAAAAATGGGTAGTTTGAATCTATTACAACGAGAACATCCTCCTTCGTTGCTTTGTGGATAATGGTAGAGTTGGTTAGGTTGGTGATTTAGTACGGAAGAAGGTGCAATCACATTGCCATTTGTCGTGGGAGACGTATATTTTTAGCGGTGGGTTAATATGGCTTAGCATATGTGAAGCCAAATTTGGATTTTTGGGTCTTAAAGTCATTCAATATTAAACTGAGCTTCACAGTTCAATAATAATCATTCCACCATTATTAACATCATAAAAATAATTTTCATTTAATTATCATATTTTTATTATAATTTTATTGATATTTATCTTTAAATTTTAACTTTTTAATTATTTCATCTAGGGAATTTTTTATTTAGTAACTTAACACATTACATTCTAATTCCTCAAACCAAATATTATGAATATTATCATGTTTATATTATAATTTTTATCATATTGGAGAGAGACTAAAGTAGAATTGAAACTTTAAGTTCTAATAAATGCCATAAAAAATTTTAATCATTAAGTGTTCATCAGTACATATTAAAATTTATTTAGATTTAATTTAAAATCAGTAATATATGATAATAATATGGTATAATTACACTCTACAATAAATTTTGAATAAAAATTTTAAATATACTATTACTTAATTTTTTAACTTTAACTATTAATATTTTCATGAAATACGATTTTTTATTTTTTATTTTTTATTTTATTTTTATGTTGTTGCCGTTTTTATTTCATTTTTATCCAAATATTAGTACAACGCATTTGTTCTCCACATATACTTTCACAGAGTACCATTACCATCCAATTTTATAAATTTTGTGTTTTTTGTGTTATTTATACACGTGTTGTTTTCTTTATCTTTATATAAGTGGTCCGATAATATTTTTACATGAGTTGTGATTAGCCTTGGTTTGCTTGGCTATATCTTCCTTTAGCAATTGAGCCTATTCCAATTTTAATTTTCTCAGCTTTTGTTTTACTGATTCGCATCCTTTCGGGTTAACCTTGGAATATAATGCTGTACAATATTTTGATCATTACCTGACATATCGTCATATGTTCAAGTAAAAATTTTGAATATTTTAGTAATATTTTTTCTTTTCCTCACATTTCTTTAGGAGTAATGTGTTTTGAAATATACAAGATGTGCAGGTTAGTGTTCGTGTCAATGTTAAATAGTTCAGTATCTATGGAATGAATGTAAAAAATGCTTATGTAAGTTTTAATGAAATTCACATCATCATTGTGATACACATCAAATAAGTATGCAAAGTTAGATTTCATTACATTAGACTTAGTATTCAGTACATCATCTGACCCAAACATACTAATAATACACACATCATCAAGAATAAAAATATCTTCAAAGATTAAATCATCTATGCTAGATTCGATGTGTGCAACAATATCCATGTAGCTCGTAGCTTCAACTTCCATCTTCATGTCTTTCAGTATATGCTCAATCTGATCCGCTATTATCTCTTTTGGTTCTCCCTCCTTATTTTCGGAATCAATAAAGCTAACCACATCAGCAAAGATATCAAAGTCGGAATTTTTAATTCTACCATTCTCCTATTCTTTAGGCTGACTATGATACTTTGGAAAGGAATTTTCTGAGACAAAAGCAACTTTCTTCCCAAGTCTTTAGTTGGATCATACCCCAGACCTTACTTACTTGTCTGTTCTTTGAATACTAGAGGCTTGGAGACCCCATTGTGTTTCTTTCCTAGACCAGACCCAGGCGAATACTGCATGTTCTTCATCATTGTTGCAACCTTGGAGTCAATCTAGTCTTCATTAATGACCATTACTTGAAAAGTCAGGGGTACCACATTCAGACAAGCAACAATATTCTCTGCCTCAGCTCAGATCGTGACCACCTTACCATTGAGTAGAAACTTTATCTTTTAATATACTATGGAAGGTACTCCTCCCAATGGGTGAAACCACGATCGTCCAAGTAACATACCGAAAGTTGGAAGGATATCTAAGACAGTGAATTCCACTATAGATTCAATTTCCCCTATTGTAACCACAGTCTTGAATGTGCCGATTACAGGCTATTTTGAATCATCATAAACACGAATTATAAGGTTGAAGGTCTCCAGATCATTTGCATTCATCCCAAACTTGTGAAACTGTTAGGGTTCTGAGATGCAAACACGCAACAAAAATTTAAAATTTTAATCATGAAACCCTCATAGAATCCATGTAATTCGAATAAATCGATGAAGAGGAATTCCAAAACTCACCAAGATGATCTCAAGGCAAGAAGGTCAGAAGGATGAGAAACACCTTACGTTAACTTTTTTGTGTTTTCTTATCGGATTAAGACACCGTCAATAAAGTCATGCCCTCTATTAGTATCCACATGAATAGGATGTCTAAAGTGGTATTGGTGTGCTAGCACCTTTTTCAAGGATTATTCTTATTTATTTTCTCTATATATATGTTTTCTTTTCTCAAAAGAAGAGGAAGAAGGTGGAGAAAAATAATGTTAATAAAACCCTAGAGAAAGAGATGCATATATAGACATCCTATCTAGGATTTTTCAAACCTTTACTTACCAAAAAAATTTTGGTAAGTTTAACCTTCTTTTTCTATTTTGATTTTAATTCTATAATTAGAATCATTTTCAATTTATTTAAGATGACACTTACCTTAAACAAATAAAGAAATAAATAAATATAATTATAAATACATACACACACATATATTTATTCATATATCTAGATAGAATTTCATTGGGTGGATTAATCCAAGTCCACTTTAGGCTTATTCTAAGTGTGCGATCTTATAGGTTCATGCAATGTTGGCAGTAGGCCTAAAATCTCCATTTTAGCCCACAATTCATAAGTGGTCTCTAGCAGGACATTCTGACTACCCACGTTATATGAAGGCCGATAATCCAACATAACCTAATCCACAACGTGTATTATTGTCCTTTTGTCATGCGATATCTCGATTGAACATAAGGCATGATTCATATATCCATTTATTGTTCAATAATATTATTACTTGATCCCAAGTAGACTGATACTGATAACTCTTTATTTGATATTGATAACTCTTTATCAACTTATCCCAACGTGGCCATGCATTGCTCTTCAGTCTAACTCATCGAGGGACTCGCATATATCTTCTCATAATAAATGAGGGATAAAACTATCTTAATCATTCACATTCCTCATATAACTCATTCTATATCCAATCACAACCTGTTTTACCATCTGATTAAAGATAATATAAGATTGTGTCAAAATACAAAACTTATTAGGTAGGAAATCATGGTGATTTAAGGTTAGAGGACTGAACTAATACAACTGTGATGAGAATCACTTACAACAGTTATGCATGTAGCATTCTCATAGCGGGTTGATCCAACACATCATTCTCAAATATATACCTATGAGCTGACTTAATCACTCATATACATTATTAGTAAAACATAATCATCAATCAACTTTATACTAGTCTTTATTCATTATTGTTCCAATGATAATGATCGACTATGGAAAATTTAGAATAGAATTCAAGTTTTACCTAAGAATTCTATTATCAAGTCACATACATGGTGATCTTATGTAGAATTAACTATTCAAGAAATTTATTAGAATTAACCAGTAATAATGAAAATGCCTTTTTATTAATAAATGAAATATGATAATGTCAAAATATGGCAATTACATGATTGGCCTAAAGCATATACTAACAAAAGCAACTTCAAGGGCAAAAAATAATGACGTAACCATCATCCACCATCACACAAGAAGTACTTTTCACCTTTACAACTGCTTGGATGAATAAAGGTCGATTAGGTACCCTTTCCTCAGTTGGGAGATCTTCATAAAAGAATAATATTGCATTACTAAGAGCTCAGATAAGAAAAGCGACCATGTCACCAGGTGAGGTGTCAGTTGAAATCATCTAGGGCACACACGAAAGCATCTTAATACTTCTTTGATGCCATTAATAGATCCTACATATGGGCTTGTGTCTTCTTGCATTATTTTACCAATGTATCATCTTCTTCAGCTTAAGTCATTGGTTCACTCTCTTTGACAACTTCTTTCCCTTTAGTCAATTCTTTCTCAACATGCTGGTAGACCCTTCTAGTTCTTGTAACATGATTAACTGATGAATGAGCATGGTTCTCTTCCTAAACATTTATTATCTTTTTAGGATGATTTTTTTATTTTTGTATCTTCTTCGTTAGAATCATACAAAATGTCATCACATATATATAACATGTGGTAGGCTTGACAACTAAATTGTTATTATCCCATATTCTTCATAAAATTTTTGTCCCTAACTAGTAGGCTTAATAGCTTCTATAGGAATGACAGTAAAAGGGGGATGAGAGTACTTGAATTTAAAGTCAAACTTCCTAAAAGGTTGTCCCAACAAGTCCCAAACTTTTTTTGAATCAACATCATCATCCTCAGAATTCGATGGTCCACTGATGTCTTCAACTTCACCAATTCTATGGGTTGCCATTTGACTTATTCTTCTCTTCATCATATGGGGAGCAAATGCAAAAGAGACCTAAATATACTCATAAGAGGAGGGTCCCACTAATCATCCATTGAGTCATAAATCAAGTTAAGGATCTTAGTTTCTTATATCAAAAGGAATTATTTTTTCTCTCTTTTCTTTTTCCTTTTCACTGTTCACAACATCTTGAATAGATTATTATACAAAAGGCTCAAGAAGCCTCGAAGAGATTATGTAAGTCACAGGTGGAAGTACATTATAGTAGTTGGGTAATGGGTTGGTCTTAACATTAGGGCACTTTTCTAAGTCTTCAATTTTTTTTAAAATCTATCAGGTCTTGGACTCAATTTCTCAAGGTTTGGTAGTTGTTAGTCACATGACCGGGTATTTAGTGGTAATGGCAATAAATATTATTAATGTGGGAAAGTTGTGGATTTGATAGTGGTTTTGGGTCAAGGGGCTTGAGGAGTTCTTTTTGCTGGAGTCCTTGAAGAATCTTGGATAAGGGTAAGTTCAAGTTTGAGTAACTTTTAGTGGATTGATTTTGTGTGTTTACAACTAGGTTAGTTTTAACTGAACAGGTGTAAGTGTTTGAGTTCTAGCTTGGCTAGGTTGGCTTACAGTAAGGGTTCTTTGGTTGTAGAGCTTCTTCATCATCAATTTTTATGCTATCTTAATGCAGAGCTTTAAGGTTGGGTAATGGACAAAGAGCATTTATTTCTGGAATTAGGGCAAGGCTCCCTTAATAACTAACTTAATCTATTCATCTTTTAAAGGTATGTCTCTCATCAGTGCTGCCTTGGCTCTCCACCAAGCAATATAATCTAAAAACTTTATACTCTTTCTCTGCCTAGTAGTCTTAAGATCATGCCTAGTGACATCTAACTGCATGTTATACTCATATTGCTTGATGAATGTTTGAGTGAAAAGCAATCAATCATTCTTAATCTCATCTTCCAAAGTGAAGAACCATGCTTTTAGCTCATCTTCAAATGACATGAAAAAAAACTTCACAATTTAAGATTCAGTCAATCTGGTGGAGGCCATGAAAGTATCATATTGCATTAGATGCACTCTTGGATCCCCTATGCCATTAAACTTTGTGAAATTGTGCAACTTGAGATTTTCTAGAAATGATTTATCTTTGAATATCGTGAGATCAGTGTAATCTTGACTATTTATGGCGTTTTTATTTTTAAGAGAAAATTCACGTTGTGCCATTCCGTTGGCTAGTATTTTGACCTTCTCTAACGATTCAAACTAAGTTAAACTGGCTAGTTTCATAGAAGGCATAGGTGGTGGTACTTTAATTAGTGCTTGATAATATTCGTCATCCTCCTCAAGGAAATGGGGGTATGCATCATATTCTTCCTTTTATCAATTCATTCATTCATTGACCCAAAAGCCTCTCCATAAGCATCCTTAGAGCGAAGCAACTGCTCAATAGTAGTTTTCATCTCATTTTAGAGAAATTCAGACAAAGTCCCATTAGACTCAATCTTTTTGACTGCATCTTTGAGATTCTTTTATATATTAAGTACCAATTCCTGGTTCTTAGATTGAATCTAATGCCCTTGGCTACTTTATATCTACGAGGTTTCTAGGAGCTATTTTTATGCATAAATTTAAGGGTTAGGATAAAATAAAAGATGTTATAGATCCATAATATGCTTTGAGCTGCAAAATAAAAGAGTCAACATGTATTATATGGCGTGCAAATGCCTATCTACGATGCAAAATGGTTGTAAAAATTCATGAGGTAGTTAATAAATCCACTATATGTACGCATGTATATATGAAAGAAAATAGAAAATAAAATGAACAAACATGATTAGTGTAAACCTCCAAAATGAGCAAACTAATCACAAACACTTACACCATTCCCACCTTACTACTCCATGTGGTAAAGTCTCTTTCTTAGGTGGGTTTTGATCCTTAAACCATCAAGGGACACATGGTTTTCCAAGCATTCGAACACTATTTGGTCCCAAAAATAGTGAACCAGACCCTCAGAAGCTTTAGTTTAGCTTCTTAAAATCCTTGATTCAAGGTTTCGAGTTTCAATTTTGCACCTAAGGCTCAAGTTTCAAAATGGAACCTTGTTGATCTTAGGTTTATTCAATCTCTAAAGTTTTAACTTTAAGAAACAATTTGAGAAATTGAATGTGTTTATCTAAGTGCTTATTTAAGGTCTTAATTCATCAAAATGGCAAGAATAAGACTCCACCATGTTTAAGACTTATTTGGGATAGTTGAAGCATAAAAAAGGACCAAAATTAAGTCATAGGGCATCCCTCACAGGCTAAAGTCCTGATCATGAGCAAGGCTAATAAGCTTAAGCTTCAAAGGACCTTCGATGTGTGAAAGGGACAGAATCCCTCACGACTTGCCCTTGCAACCATGAGGTAATCGTGGCAGGTCACGAGGGCATGTCACAAGCTGATCTAGATCGTGACCTTCAGGCATCTCACTAAGTAAAAAAGTCAAAGCCGCTCACGGTCTGGCCTCATAACTATAAGTAGCTCGTGACCAAACAACCTTGCAAGACTTAATGATCACCTGCCACCCAACGGCTATATTTTTTAAGGATCACGACCGGGAGCCTGCCCTCATGACCATGAGCAGATGTCAATTTGCAAAAACTTGTTTTTGCATTTAATTAAGCTTGGAGAGGTCGGGGACGAAGTTAATGCCCCAGTAGCCACATTTTAAGGTGCTAATCTATATAAACAACTCCTGGATCTTCATTGAATGGTTATACTCTTTTGTTGGTGAAATTTTTATTCTTACAATTCATTAAAGCTCTCAAATATTCTTCTACTTTCTTTGTGTTCATTAACTTTTTGAGAGTGCGTTTATGAGTTAGAATAGAGATTATTCTTCTATTTTTAAGGTTAAGAAAAGGGAAGTGAGGCCTTATTTTAATTGTGAAAGTTTAAAGTGTTTGCCTATTAAAAACACTTGGGTTGTGGTTTAAAGTTCATCCTAAAGCTCTTGTTTGTAAGGTTAGAGTTGAGCCTAAAATCCAAGGTTGTAAAAATCAATCTAAGAGAATAGAATGTGGTGTTCAAAAATCCTAACTTGGGAGAGTTAGGTGGAGACATAGGTTTATTGAGAAACCAAACTCCTTAAATTGGTTGTGTTCTTTCTTTCTTCTACCTTATTCCTTGTTTAATTTCCATTAATTTTCTTTAATATCTTAAAAGCCCTATTCACCCCCCTCTAGGGTAATTACAAACCTTTAGTTTGACATTTTAAAAAGAAATTTGGTCTTTTGAGCTTTCGGTTCAATGATTCAAGCTCCTAATTCAAGTGTTTGAGTGTCTAATTCACTGATTTAGATGCTCAGTTAAGGGTTTTGAGGTTTATTACTTTTGGAAGCACGCTAGGGATAACTTTTTGAGAGGTTATCCTCTATCTGGTCTGCAAAAGACTTTCATCATCGGACCACTTTTGAGGACTGCTGAAAATTGGGTGTCAACAGTTACCTTCTTTGATATAAGTTGCTTCTATCGGGTCTCTACTTCTTTTTGCTCTATATTTGGGCATGTTGAATTAAAGCTTCCTTTAATGAATTTCTTGATGGTGAAGGTGAGATTCATTGAGTAATTGGTGTGTTACAATCCGCAAGCATACCAAGTCATCCAAATAGTAAAAATATCAATCCCACAAGGAGTGGATGTTAAGTATTAAATTACTTTTTATGTTTATTTGTCTAGACAGTCGAACATGGTTTTAACTAAGAATTAAACTAAAAATATAAACTTAAGTAGAAAACAAAATTTAATAGCTATACGATTTATCAATATAATGGATGTTAATATTTTTAATCCTAACTCAATTTTATCTAAAAAGTCATATTAATCTCCTTACCACTTATGAATTTATTTCATTTCTTGAACATCTTTATACATATGAAAGTCTCTCTCGAGTACTCGCATAATTTTATCGATTACAACAACTACCTAAGTTATTAGCTCTCGCTACTCAAGCAATTAATTATTGCCCATAGTTAAGCAAAGTCCTCCAAGGAATATTAACAGCTAAACCATCTCTCAACCTATTTGATTAATTAACAAATTATTATTTTATTCTCAACATGGATCTTCTCTCAATCTCACCCCTTTGTCTAATTCAATTCCTAGGGTGATCAAGCCTAAGAAAGCATTATGCTCAATAATAATTATGGATTACATATTTAGTGCTAAGGAGTCTAACCAATTAAGTCCATTTTTGAGCCAAGTCTAAAAGCCCCAACTACTAATTTAACTACTCATGGAAATTAAAAAGAGAAAAGAAGAAGAAGATAAATTGAGAATAACAAACATAAACATTATATAATATTGAATGAAGTACAAGAATAACTAGAAGGAAAATCCTTTTTTATTCCTCTTGAATATGCTTGAAATTATTCTTCAAGTCTCAATTCATAATAACCATAAGCAAATAATGAAAACAAAAACTAAAATGAAAATGTTCTTGTTGAATTTTTGAAGTAAAAGTGCTCTTAATATTCAACCATCCAACCTCTTGAAAAGAGGCAAACAAAAGCTATTTATAAATGTCTTCCAAAAACCCTAAAAATAAACTTCCAAATTTGAATTCAGCCACAGTGCACGACTGTACATCTCTATAGCTTCAAAAATCACAAAGGCAGGTATGCTCCTACACCTTGTGGTGCACGGCTGTGCATCCACAAGCTTCTGCAAAGTCTTGGACTAGGTATGGCCATGCACACCCATATGCATGGCTGTGCATTAGCTTCATCATGCAAAGTGAAATGTTTAGGCTAATGTATGGCCATGCACACCCATATACATGGTTGTGCATGCCTCCTCATCTTCATTTCATGGAGATTTTAAGCTTTCCTCTTCAAGTTCTAGCATGGATTCCACTTGCATTAATCCAAACTTGGGCACACCTAACAAATCAACATCAAAAACCAAAATTAAACTAAAAACAAACAAAAATTATAAAAAAACTTTAGAGAGCTAAGTTCTATGGAATTTAAGCAATAATGCCAATATTCAAGACTAAACTAGACACCTTGACACATAAAAACTCAACTAATTAGTGCTCAAAATCTATTATTTTTCGTACTTATGAGTAATTGATGTGAGAATAGGTTTTGAAAGATCTTAGAGTAATTTTAATGAGCTTGGAGGCAGGGACTGTTAAGGTTGTAGGATTTAAAGAGGGATGATCGCCAAATTTAAATTGGAGAGAGAAGAGAGGGAAGAATCTGTATAGATTTGGCATTAAATAGGTCAATTTGTTATTGCAAGAAAGGTTACTATAGAATTTTATCATTCAATTACTACAATTACATACATGATATTATTGAAACGACAAAATCAATTAGTCTTTTATGAGAAGATGGGTCGATTGTGGTCGAGGCAAGATATGCGGCCGCAGTAGAGAATGGGGACCTAACCTTGCTACTTTGTAATGGCTTTGTTGGGAGCACTACATCCCTATGATCGCATTAGGAACACACCCTATGAAAGAAAATAAACAATCCACTTAATTCAAATCCTAAAACAATATATGATGCAGATGAATTCTTAGGTTGGTATTAAGCACATTATCATATATATAAAAAATAATAGAAAAATGGATAAGAAAATTGGATTAACATAAACAGAGATAAAATGTAATTAAAAACATAAATAAAACCTGCTAACTTAAGGTCTTTAGTTTGACCACTTCCTTTTTTAATTGCTTAATTGTTCTTAAGGCTAGATTGACATCCACTCTTGTACTCATTGTTTCTCTAAATCTATACTTTATGATTCCTTAGCTTGAGTAGCATACTCTTTACTATCATGGAGGTACTTTTGCACCTAGGATCCTTAAGAGTTAATGAAGTCCTTGTTGCTCTTTTAGGAATGTTAACTCTTTTAAGAACTTCTAATGGCCTTCTTTTTAAGCATGATTTCATTTTGCTTTTTTTGTTCCCTTGACATGACTATATTTTAGGACTCTAAATTCTAACCTCATCCTTCTTCTTATCCTTACAGTAGACCACAACTTCCATCCTTTCTTGATCAATGACATCAACTTTCATATGTTATTCTTCATCAATAGGATATCTCATCAGCTTGTTTATTATAAATTCTACTTTTCCCTCTCCCACTCTCAATGTTAACTTCCCAT
Source organism: Mallotus repandus (assembly GCA_949671775.1). NCBI lineage: Eukaryota > Viridiplantae > Streptophyta > Magnoliopsida > Malpighiales > Euphorbiaceae > Mallotus > Mallotus repandus. The sequence goes on from CATIWM010175324.1 coordinate 16,705, forward strand.
CATGCACATCAATGAGGGCTTTTCTAGTGTTTAAGAATGGCCCTCCTATAATTAAAGCACAACTCATATCTTCTTTAAAATATAAAACCACAAAATCAATTGAGAAAATGAATTTATCTACCTTGACAAGCTCATCTTCAATGACTCTATAAGGTTTCTTGATTGAGTGATCTGCCAATTGCAAAGACATATTTGTGGATGTCACTTCCCCAAGATCTAATTCCTTGAAAAGAGACAAAGGCATCAAATTAATGCTTGTATTTTAATCACACACTGCACTAATAATACAAGGGATAGTAAAACTCCCTGGATCTTTCAACTTAACCAGTATCTTCCTTAAGTAGAGCTTCATATTTCCGTTAAAGGTATCATCTCATTATTATCCCATTTCCTTTTACAAGTGATGATATCTTAGAGGTACTTAACATATAGCTTCAAATAAAGGAAACTTGAGTTGAAGCTTTTTGAAGTTCTCTAAAGACTTTGCAAACCTCTTTTCATCATCTTTGAGCTTCCTTTGTCTTTGAGGAAAAGGAAGTCTAGGTGTATATTTTGGCAACACATATGGTTGAGGCTGCTTTACTTCTTTCTCGTGAAATATAGTTTGCACAGTTTGTTGCTTTCACTTGACTCTTCATTTTTTTTTGTCTTGCATTTTGTTTTGGTCTCTAACCTTTCTAGGCACTTCAATTGGTGACTTTGATTCCTTTCCACTTCTCAATGTAATTACTTTCACTTATTCTTTCGAATTCACTTCAATGTTACTTAAAAGATGACCTTGAGCTCTTATTGCTACCACACTTGCAAGTTTTCCTAATTACACTTCTATGTTATGAATGGAAGAAGCATGATTCTTTGCAATTTAGTCAAATTTAGACTCCAATCTTTTCTGATTCTCTTTTTGGCTAGTCATCTTAGAAGTGATCGCATCAGATTACTTCTCTAACTTAGTCTCCATGGATGCCAATCTATTTTAATTTGGTTACTGAAATCCCGATGGAGGTGGTTTATTGAATTGATTCGAAAAGCTTTAAGGATTCAAATTATTGCTCAAAGAGAAGTTGGGGTGATTTCTCTATCCTAGGTTGTAAGTATTTGAAAAAGGATTATTCACTTGTCTCCCTTGGAGTTAATTCCCCATATAGCTATAATTCTCCACTATATTATCCCTAAATACATTGTAAATCCTATAACCACACTCATAACTTGAATGACTAAGCATATGACAATACTCATAAGGAAGATTAGAAGACAAAGCAACTGAGTTATCTTTAGAGTTTAGGTCTCCAATTTGCTTTGATAAGGCTGCTATTTGAGCTTAAAGATAATGTTAGTATAGATGTGCCCTAGTGCCATTTCTTGTAATATAAATGACATTGTACTTTTATCCCTATGGCAATAAAATATTCATTTAAATAAAGTGTTTATTTATTTGAGTATTTACCCTTTAGCATTATGTTAAAAGATTTTATTATCAAGGGTTAATAATATAAGTGAAAAATTCTTTTAGTACATATGCTATAAAATGTTCGTAGTCATAGGATTAATATATGGGTAGTATTAATCCACAGACTATCACCTCTGTTTATTTTCCTTGATCGGTAAGTGATATTGATAGTGGGAGGTAGTGAGTCTTATGCTACTTGATATGAGATATCATAATAGACATGTGGATACTCATATGATGGGTGGATCGAGCTGTGATGTAAGATTAGTGATTGCATGGAAATTCACTTTTGTCAACAATCACTGTCTTGGACATAATGGTGCATATGGTCCTTTGACCTAAGGCGACACGGTCATCCACATATGGTTGGTTTGAGTTTATTACCACTTACATACCTGTGCTAGCCATGTATGAGTATATGGCATGTGGTGGCTCTAGTCGGTTATATGTAGGAATGAGTGATCGGCCAAGATGGAATTCATTACCTGGAGTGAACTGGAATAAGACCCTATGCTATCTAAGTTGTTCTCGATGAATAAGTACTGGGCCAGGTCAAACTTGACTTACCCGAAAAGAGTTTCGGTACTAGAAAGTGTTTTTAGTAAAAGTGATGTTTTATCAAGAATTGAATTGAAGATGAGGCCATATGATTGAGGCAATTAGAGTTTGACTGACCATGACTCTAGCTGTTGTTGGGATCTTGAAATGAAGGGGCATTGAGTGCACGGTAATTATGTTCTATGGTTCTTATGAATCTAGCGATAACATTCATTTCCAATTAGGTAGTCGTGACATCTAGGGGTCACTCACGACTTATGGAAACTAAATGTGATTAATTGGGATTTTCACATTTAGCTTGAAAAGGGTGTCCAATAATATTAAGAGTTAACATTATTTATTTCCATTGTCATTTGGACTTGAACCTAGTAAGTCACACACATAAGAGTAGCACCGATAATGATAACTATTAATTTGATTATTAATTAAAGTGTTTAATTAATTAATTAAATTAAATTGAATTGGATTTTCGCTTATGCGGGGATCTAGCATATCCCGAAATCTAATTCAAAAGTTAGGACTACTAAATATTAATTTGGACTTAATTTAACATGTGATATTAAGTTTAAGGATCAAATTGATATTTGCTACCTTTACTAGTTTGGATATGGGCCATGAGATGGACCATATATATGTAGTTTAATGGATGATGAATGGGCTAGGATAATTAAGTGTATTAGTGAGAAGGGCTTTTATTTAAGTGTTAAATAAAGCCCAAAAATCTAATTAGTGGATATAGTAGAGATGGGCTCATTTAAGAATTAAATAAGCCCAACTAGTTAAAACCCACTTATTAAAAGAGGTGCCACATAAGCATAAGCATGTGATGCTAATGCTTCCATGGTGGCCACCTAAGCATGTGCTTTCCATGCAATGTGATTACATGAGTGACACCATGGCTATGTGTCATAAGCATGCACTATTAGTTAATAGAGAATCTCTACATGCATGAGGTTACTTATTTAATGCAAAAGTCAAAAGTAAGTGGATAATCTCTACATGCATGAGATGGCTTATTCAATACTTAAGCTTGAGTTAGTGGAGGATCTTTGCATGCAAAATTAGTCTCTCACATATACACTAAGTTAGCAAAGCTTCTCTATATACTTCTATTATCACTTGCATTTGAGAGAGATTCAAACACTGAGAGAAAAACAAGAGTTGAGTTTTCTTCTTGTTCTTTTTTCTTTTAACTGTTGTAAGTGTGTGAGTGAGAGATACAAGAGTTGTATTTCTTCATAAGTCCATTGTCATCATCCTTTGTGCAAAATTTATGCAAGTGAAGGCTACATCCATCTAAAGGAAACAAGAAGTCCTACATCATCCAAACAAGGAGAGGAGCTCTAACAAGCTTTCGGGTCACCACAAAAGAGGAGCTTTTGGGTAGAGATTCTTTAAAGCTTGGAGTCATTTTGGTGCCACTTATGTGTTTTAAGCTAGAGGCTTCACACTTGGGGAGCTAGGAGTTTGTAGATTTGCATTAACCATTTCTTAAACCCTATCGAGCGTGTTACCGACATTTAGAGTTTGTAAGAGTTACTAAACTCTAGATTTAGGTCTCTTGCCATGCTTTGTGTTTTGGTTGTTTTGTGAATCTTTGATTTTTGTTGTCTATTAAG